>APFE030583695.1:105639-123784 GCA_000404065.3 Pinus taeda
TTGGATATGACAAGAATGTTTCCTTTCACATTCCAAACTATTCCAAACTAATACAATTTCAAAGTTTTGGGTTCCTCAAGATGGTTCATCCCTGCCTACTCCACATCTCACTTCCATTCCACAACCACTAATATTATCAGATGTCAACATTGTGCTCAAGTTAGCCATGTGAAAGATCGATGTTTTGATCTTCACCATTGTGAGCATTGTAGAAAATACTCATCATTCAGAAATATGTTTGAGACATAAGACTCATGCAAGAGAAAATTTTCACCTTGAATGGATCGCTTCTTGGCAATGATCGTCAACTGGCAATAAGATATATCAGTCATACCTTAGTGTTCATTTTTTAGTATTGACATGTCTTGCAATGGAGATATATTCATATTCTCACCTTGTATCTAATACGGGGGAAATTGATGTTCAACTACTAGATTCAAAGATATATCAAGCAAGATTGATCCATATTTTGAACCAGAGCCAACTGCCAAAGGCTAGAGATAGAGTCATCCAATGCCATAGGTAGGGATGTAGCCAAAGATAGATTCATGTTCCATGGGCATGATTTGGTTGGTAGCCAACCTTAAACCACTACATACATAATCAACTTCAGCTTTTACTACCCATCATTAAGGAGCACTTCCACTTTGCAGAAGACGTTAGCTTCTATCCAAATTCAGAATTTTTTTAGGAACCACTTTGAACTTAGTTCCAAAGTTGGTGGTTAACCTTAAACCACCACTTGTAGAAGACTTTGAATTCTATTACCCATCATTAGGGATAACTTCCACTTTACAAAAGACTTCAGCTTCTAGCAAGATTCATAATTGTTACAGAAATTTCTTTGAGCCTAGTTTCAGAGTTGATGGTCAACCTTAAACCATAACCTATAGAAGACATTAACTTATATTACCCATCATCAAGGAGCACTTCCACTTTACATAAGACTTTACCTTCTAATCGGATTCAAAATTGTTCTAGGAAATGATTTGAGCCTAGTTCTATAGTTGGTGTTAAACCTTAAACCACCACATGTGGAAGACGTTGGCTTCTACTACCCATCGTCAGGGAGCAATTCCACTTTACAAAAGGATTTATCTTCTATCTAGATTTAGAAATGTTTTAGGAACCACTTCGAGCCTAGTTCCATAGTTGGTGGTCAACCTTAAACCACCACCTGTAGAAGGCTTCGGCTTCTATTACCCATCATCAAGGATAAATTCCACTTTGCATAAGACTTCGAATTCAATCCAGATTCAAAATTGTTCCAGGAACTACTTCAAGTCTAGTTCCAGATTTGGCAGTCAACCTTAAACCACCACCTGTGGAAGACTTTAGCTTCTACTACCCATCATAAGGGATCACTTCCAATTTTCAAAAGACTTCGGCTTCTATCTAGATTGGAAATTATTCTGGGAACTACATTGAGCCTAGTTCCAGAGTTGGTGGTCAGCCTTAAACCACCACAAGTAGAAAACTTCAGGTTTAACTACCTTATTTGGTTTGTGGTCTTCCTTAAACCATCATTTCAAATAGAACATTCACCATTGGATGCTATCAACTTTTTTATTTCAACTCTCTTCTTGGACTCACATGGACCCCTTCGGATTAAGGGGGGGATGTTGGAAGCATAATCCTCTTGGGTTATATAAAATTGGTTCATTCACTTGAAGGGAAGGCAAAATGCCTCAAGTGAAAGCCAACGGTCATAGAAGTCCAAGACGCCACTTGAAATATCAAACCAAGGGTTATGACAATGTTAGGTCCCTATAATACTAGTGTAGACCCCTTATTGTTATTTTTAATGTAGCCCATCATTGCTATTTGTGTGCCCATTTAGCCCCCATATTGTTATATGTGTGCCCCATAGAAGCCCACTATTATTATTGGTGTGCCCTTGCATTATTATTGTTATGTGGGATTTGATTATATTTTGACTCCTTAGACTCCTATATATACCAAGGAGGTCTTGTCATTTGTATCATCTAAGAATTTTTCATTTATGTGATGTAAAGTAGGTTTCCCTCTCAAAGAGGCTAATTTTCAAGTCTTTCATCTATCTTTTATTTTGTTTTTTGATCTAGTTGCATAACATTTGGTATCAGACCATTGGATTCTAGGGTTTCACTGCTTCAAACAAGTCATCTTGGAATTTTCGTTATAAATTTTTTTATACAAGGCTTCAAAGGTTGAAATTTCAACCACAAGGAGTTGAAATCTTGGTGAACTTCTTGGAAAAATTTCAGATCTTGGTTCACTATATTTTCAAAGATATGGTCCGCATAAGTTAAGGTTTTTGCAAGCTCTAGGATCAGTCTCAAACATGTGACCTAAGGAAAATAGTCATAAATTTCTCTATAAGCATTGGATTTGAATTTCATAAAATGTTTCTTAAATTGAACGTGATGTAGTTTTTATTTTATGATTTTTAGGGCCGAAGGTAGAAATAGTGACACATGGAATTCTATACAAGTTTGCACTACTGAACCAGTCTATAATCAGGCCATCGTGGAAGATTGGGAATAAATTTACATTGAAGAATCCAATATCAATCTTACTTGTGGAGTTGTAAATAAGAATCAGAGGGATACCATGGGACAAAATTTCAGACCTTGTAGAGCCGAAATTATAGAGATACATCACTTTCAATATCGAGCGTCCAAAAAAGCAAGAAAAAGGTGTGTATTTTTTAAAATTTTGCATAGCATTTGTTTGAAAATCAGTTTGAAATGATTCAAAGGGCTTAGTGTAGCATAGATATCATTGTTTGATTCCAAAATTCCTCGAAAAAAATGGACTCACCTAGTAAGAAACTAGAAATCTCTACTATGACGCATAAAGAAGAGGAAGAAATGCAACATGATATATCAAAATTATGGGACTAGGTGTGACAAATTTCACTCTCACAAAGAGTAACCAAAAATGAACTAGAAGCTCAGATGGGTGGTTTGAAATCTAACATGGAAATAGTTATGAACGTAAATATGGAAGGTTTGAAGGATGGTTTAAAAGCGTAAATGAAAAGGGATCTAGAAGGTGTTGAAAATGCAACAAGAAAAATCATGATTTAATTTTCCCTTGAATTAAATTAGGAATAAAATTGTAATTCCACATCACAAGACAACATGTACGATTTAACTAATTTAATTTGACTTAGTTGGTTTAGTTAACTCAAGTTGAGGGTCTATCTTGAGTCATGTAGAGTGTCTCCTACTTAATAGGAGTCCTGGTTGCGTTTATTTTGAGTTATAATTAATTAATTCAATTTAACTGAATTAAAGTCAATTAAAGTAGTTCCAACTAATGCAAGAACTAGTAGGAGGCCAAACAGTGGGGTGTTTCTTCATGTGTTCAACCAATCAACTAATGATTCAGTCATAAATAACTCATGCATGTTAGATATGAGAGTTACCTGTTAAGATTGGAGTTTAAGGGAAATGTATTATCGGTTGTATAATTATCCGAGCTGTACAGATGGTGTATGCAGTCAGAGGAAGGACCTAAAGGAACAACACAATCCAATGGAGTAAATATACTATTAAATAGGGGCCTAATTCCTCATTGAATAGCACAAGGAAATAGGGACTTGGGCAAGAAGGAATTTGGTTAAGTATTGGTGAAGGCTTGTCTAGGAAGTTGTGAGACAAATAGAGATAGTGCAAAGGTTGCTTGGGCTTGAGCAAGGCATTGTAATATTCCTATATTTTCTTACTAATGCAATATATAGATAGTAGGGAGTTTTAGTTGTGGACTTCCCTAGGAAATCATTGTGTAATGTGTTGATTGAATTCTTTCTCTTTTATGCTTTGTGATTTCTTGATCGATTAATTGTTTCTGCTAATGAGTATAGTAGATTCAAGTCTTTGTTTTAAAAAATTACATAAGCAGTTTGAATCTAAAATGGATTTCTACATGGTATCAGAGAAGGAATCACTATCATAGTAGGATTTAGATTAAAACCAATCCTTGAAATCCTCATGTATAGTGATCGTTGAAGAACTAATGTGTTTTTAAGAGGCAAAGCTATGGAGCCCTAGTTTAGGGCAGATCCTAAAGACCCTATGTGCAGACTTCTTAATGGAGCTAGAAGGCTTCTAGTGGGCATAACAGTGAGCTAATGTTTAGTGACACAAAAGGGAGTTGTGATCATTAACATCAATAGTTTGAGGAGAAAAGAGATTTCCCATAGGGAGATCAAGAGTCATAAGGAGTCTAGTTTTAGAGGGAGAGACCCTATGGAAGATAATACTTCAAGATATGGGGAGATCAGACTCATTACTGTAGTAGTTGTAGCAATAGTGCAGAAGCAGTAATAAAGAAATAGAAACATAGTATGAGTAGATCAGAGTTCGATTTGCATGTAGTTATACCTCCTAGTGTGAGGTGGGGCGATGTTAAGCAATAGTCTCAAGAGTTGTAGAAATTTGGGCAAGGTCCATTGAGGTGTTTTTGTCTCATGGATCATTACCTTCCTATGGTGAGCCATAGTATTCAGTAGAAGGAGGATCAATGTCAGAAAGATACTAAGGGGTGCAGGGCAGGATTGACAAATCGGGAGGCTTAGTAGCAAAGTCAGCAGTAGCACAATTTTCCAAGTAGACAGTTGCAGATTGATTCAGTGATTATTTTTATTTATTTATTTTTTATTCTCAGTTGCAAATTTTGCAGTAACAATAACAAGAGTGAGAGGTGTTTCATACAATGCATTCCAAATGTGATATATCAGGGTATATGTGAATCCCTTTTCTAGTTGAGAAGGAGTGTTGAAAATGCAACAAGAAAAATTCTGATTTAATTTTCCCTTGAATTAAATTAGGAATAAAATTGTAATTCCACTTCACAAGACAACTTGTATGAGTTAACTAAGTTAATTTTACCTAGTTGGTTAAGTTAATTCGAGTTGAGGATCTAAATTGAGTCATGTAGAGTGTCTTCTACTTTAGAGGAGCCCTGGTTGAGTTTATTTTGAGTTGTAATTAATTAATTCAGATTAATTGAGTTAAAGTCAGTTAAACTAGTTCCAACTTATAGAGGAACAAGTAGGAGGTCATACAATGGGGTGCTACTTCATGTGTTCAACCAATTAACTAATAATTCAGTCATAAATATTTCATGCATGTCAGATCTAAGATTTACCCATTTGATATTGGAGTTCAAGGGTAGTGTACTATCAGGTGTATAATTATCGGGGTTGTAAATATGGTGCATGCAGTCATAGGAAGGACCTAAGGGAACTACACAATCCAATGGAGGAAAATTCCTATTAAATGGGGGCATAATTCCTCATTAAACAGCGTAAGGAAATAGGGACTTGGGAAAGCATGAATTTGGTTAAGTATTGGCCAAGTTTTGTCTAGGAAGTTGTGAGATGGATAGAGATAGTGCAGAGGTTGCTCAGACTTGAGAAAAACATTGCAATCTTCTCATACTTCCTTACTAATGTAATATATAGGTAGCAAGGGTTTTTAGCCATGGATTTCTCCAAGAAATCATTGTGTAATGTGTTGATTGAATTATTTCTCTTGAATGCTTCATGATTTCTCGATCAATTAATTATTTCTGCTGATGAGTAGAGTAGATTCAAGTCTTTTATTTTAGAAAATTACATAAGAAATTTGAATCTACAAGGAATTTCTACATGGTATCAAAGCTAGATTTGTAGAAATTTCTACAAAAGGTTTGAAGGAAGGTTTGAAAAAGTTGCTACAAGAAATGCTTCCTAGTTGTTATAAGTTATTTTGTACATCTTATCAATCAACCTCCTAATGGGATCATTCACATCCTATTACCCCTTTACGACATCATTGCAAAAAGTCATATGCATGACTCCCTCATTCCCCACAATTTATGCCCTAAACTGCATCATCTAATCCAATTTTAAGACCAACGCACCCTAGCTTTGTTGGAAAATGTTCACCTATAGGTTTCTCTATTGTGGCATGTGTTGGTCGCATATAGGTTTCTCTCCTTGGAAAGGGAGAGATAATCTCAAAGCCTCCATTTCCAGAAGCTTCCAGGATCTATTATAACTATTTACCTCAGATAAAACACTTGAATCCTATCTTATCTTACATTTTATTTTCCATCCCTTATCCTTATATCTCATCCTCGCATCAAGAGTGGATATCAATCCCAAGATTCACAAAAGGATAAGAACTCCCAACTTACCCCACTCCTCTATATATTTACAACCTTCCATATGCAAGAGGTTGGCTTTTGGAGAGTGATTCTACCATTATGTTGTTGTTGTGAGAGTTATCCTTTCATGCATTTGGGGTGATTAGAGGTACACTTTGTGAAAAAGGAAGGACAAGTCAACGATTTGGAGGAGCTCTTCTACAAGATCAACACCTATTTATGGTTGTAACTCACTCCATTTACATCAATACAAAGATTTATTTTGTTTTCCTATATGTGATGTCGTCATTTCATATATTTCAATACCATGTTGATCTGTTGAATGAAGTAGATAGATGATGCTACATAGGTCTCATAGTTTCTTGGCTTGTGTTTTCTAGTTGTGCAGGTTCTAATTTTGGTAGATGGAGCTAGCATTAGAGCATTCAAGCCAAACAAGGAGTGAAACATATGAAAAATTCCAAGTAGGTTTATTCCCCTCGTCTACTTACTTTAAGGAAAGCAATGGGTCCTTTTTCATTTTGTTGTTCTAGGTTAGCCACCAAACCTAGGGGAGATATTTTTGTCTGCAGTTATAAATATGGAATAACAAATTAACGACTCCACTAGGGAATATTGTATTCCCTTGGTGGTTTATTTATCCATTGTGTTTGATTTACCTCTATCATAGACCTTTTCTTCTTTAACTAGCTAAGAACATACCTACAAAGTGATTGCATTGAGTCTTGTTTGCAATTTTTGTCTTGTAATCCTCTTTCCCAGGACCATCGCACCCTATGATCTATTGACAAAGCATTGCACCCCACCTGGGCCTTCTTTGTGCCTGTGTTGTAGAGCACTGGTGCCTCTTCTTCACCTGTGTTGATCCTTGTCTTTGCATAAAATTTTCCTTATTTTCTCAGTGTTGATTTGATCAGCCTACTTCCAATTGATCTTCTCTGAGTCTTGAGTATCTTGTGGTCTCTCTAAAGCCTCCATTTGGTTTTCATTTGTGTGTGATTTCCTTTGGTAAGAATTGTTTTCATTTTCTCTTTGTTTTTATCATTAGGTTGCTTGAAAACTTGTTTCGTTTGATCATTGATGGCTTGGATGATGTGTTGTTCTAGTCCTCATTCTGAAAAGTGCATTTGAATTAGTGATTAGACTTTGCATCTTAGTTTTCTTCATTTCGAAAATTAAATGTGTTGAAAAGAAAAAACTTTGCATTTGCATCTAGGGTTTTGCGTGTGAAATTGGAATTCCCTAGTGTGAAATTGTGTTTTTTGGCTTTCATTTTTGTGTGTATGAGTGTTAGTCTCCTTTGAGTGTCATCTCTTTTGATTTTTTTTTAAATTTCACCCAATTTCAGTTTGAGTCCTCTATTCATGAAATCTCATATTACATTTGATTTTCATTGGAATCATATTATGCTTGTTTTGAAGAATTATCTTGCATAGATCACAATTGCATATTTACAATTCTCATTTTCACAGCAATAAAGGAAATTGTGTATAGATTACATTTGCATATTTTTCAGGGTAATCATGAATAAAAAACATTGCATGGTTTGGAATATTTTAATGATTTGAAATGAATTGGAATAGTGAAATTTAAATATCTACTTAGGAAGCTCTTGTTTGTTGCATATTTGATTATTGCACCATTTTTTGCACCTCTTCCCTACACTAGATATCTTTCATCGAAATTGAAAAGTGTCATTTTTCTCATATTAGTTGCATCATAGGTGTGTTCAGGCGACATTGAGTTTTGAGCCTTGAAGCTAAAATCTAATCCAAGATCAACTCAAAAATTCATCTCAATTAACCTAAGGATCATTTGTAACATTAACGCAAACACTTAGAGGTCTAGGCTAGAGACATGTTTCGGCATCATTAAACATAGGATTTTTCGTTGTTTTCTAGCGTTGCATCCTACCAATGATATCCCATTCCATGTACGTAAGTGTATAGGCTTGTTCTCCACATACCTTCGAGTATATTTGACGGTGCTCCATGCACATAAAGTATATGGGAATTCTCTCATCAAACAGTTACACATTAGGCAGCACTACTACACACTGCACTCCCACGTACCATCGAGTATATTTTAGGAGTCCCCTATAGGTTGGTATCCATCCATAGGTAACCAAGTCAGCCGCCTTGTATACTGTGATACACCAAACACAACATTCAGGGAGATTACTTGCACATACATTAAGTCCTTGGTTCGCCAAGGTGTGTATTTGAATTCACGGTTGCTTGGTAAACCTTTATGCCTAGTTACCCATTTGTTTTGCTTGCGTCTTTAATTTATAAAATCAATTAATTGACTATCGAACAACATCCTCTCTGTGGAACAACTCCTTAGTGGATCTTAGGCTAAGATTAATGGCAACAGTTCCAGAGTCTACCAATCAAGGGAACGCCTCCAATGGTAATCGTCATCCTTTTCCATATTTTGGAAATATCGGTGCTCCTTATGTGGAAATGTTGTCCCTTCCCAGATTTATTACCATTGGTTTTCCAATTTGGTTATTTTCGACCACTATGGTTCTGAATGTCCAAAATACTTCTCAACCAAGTTCTCCTCCACCTGAACAACATCAACATCGTGTTGATCCTAAATTTGACCCTTTTCCTTCTTCACCTATTGTTTCTTCATCCCTTTCTTCCTCTTCACCTGGTGAAAGTCTTGATTCTAGTAACCAGGAAGCTAAGAAGAAGAAGAAAAGGATGAAGAAGAAGAAGAAGAAGCAAAATAAGCAGGGGGAATAGAGCAACCATTGTTATGAACGCAACTAGTATGTAAAAATATTCCAGTCATACCCATAAAGTTGAATTCCCTTGTATGTTATGTAGGAGTGACCACCTTCTTAGAGATTGTCCTCGTATTCCCAAGGTATTACAAGTTTGGTCCATAGGCTCACATCGACCTTTTTCGTCAGCTTTTAGAGATCATGATTGTGATAAAAACTCAACTAGAGATCATGTGAAGTCAAATTTCCCTGTAATTTATGTGAAGGGAATCATCCTATTCACATTTGTCCTTATATTATGAAGCATCAAAAGTGCTGGAAAACCTTACATCTTCTTAGCCATGACTTCCAGCTGGTTATCAAAAGATTTCTCCCGATCCTCCAGTAGTTGATGAAGTGATTAATTAGAATCCATCTCCAGTCAATCCCACTCTTTCTGCACATGAATCCCATCAGTCTGTTCCTAACAAACCATTGGTTGAGAAAATGGTTGACTCAATTCCACCTTCAGTTGATCGTACCTTTCTTGCATAGAGTGAGCTTCATACTACTCAGGTTCTTCTCGTTTCTTCAGTTTCCAATAAAATGGGGGATAGTTCTCCCATTCCCATGGCATAGGGGGTAAATCCTCCTATTCCCATAGAAATGGAGAGCATTTCTTCTATTCCTATAGGATAAGGGGGAAATTATCCCATTCCTAGGACTCCCCCTCAAGTAGTCTGGTCACTTCCATTGATTGGAATCAACTGACAGGATATCCCCTTCCTCCTTACATGCCCTTCCATGTCATGGTACAGGATTATAATGTGTTCATATCTATCACAATCATAGATGACAGTGTATTTTTTAGTATTTTTTCCTCAACTACTTGGCAAGCTTTAGGTTCTCCGCAACTTGTCCCTGTTACCGAGAATATGTTGCCTTTTAATAGAGGAACCCATCAACCGTTAGGGATCCTTCCTAAGTTGCCTATTACTTTGGGAGGAAAGGTTGTCTTTATCGATGGTATGGTTGTCGAAGACCATTTGGATTTTAATTTACTCCTTGGGCATGACTATGTTTATGTCATGGGAGCTCTTATCTCTTCACTCTTTCGTGTGATGTGTTTCCAGCATGAAGGAAGAATCATGCCTATCAATCAAATTTCATTTTTTGGTCCTAATTTGACTCCCAATCAACTAGCTTTCCTAAATGGTAGTTATATGTAAGTGGTATCTTCCTCGCCACAGGTTAATTATGTGTCAATTTGTTCCATGCTCGTGTCTACTGATAATCTAGTAGGTGATGTAGTGCATCATTTACTCAGGGCATTGTAGTTTGATATTTCCATTGGATCTCTTGATATGTATCCCTTCCAGAGTGTTGTTCTCCCATCTGATGAGAACCTCTTGGAAGCCATCGCCTCTTAGTGGCCATGATCAAGGTGGTGGACAAAGTTCATTTTCTTGTGTCAAGCTCCCTAAAAAATGAAACAAGCTTCCGGAGTAGAGTTCATTTTCTTGTGTCAATCTCCTTAAAAAATGAAACAAGGTTTTTGGAGAAGAGTTCATCTTCTTGTGTCAAGCTCCTTAAAAAATGAAACAAGATTTCGGCGTAGAGTTCCTTTTCTTGTGTCAAGCTCCTCAGAAAATGAAATAAGGTTCCTAGAGTAGAGTTCCTTTTCTTGTGTCAAGTTATTTAAAAAATGAAACAAGGTATCATGAGCATATTTCTTTTCCTGTGTCAAGCTTGTTAAACAATAAAACAAATTCCCCTTCAATTAGAGTCTTTGATTAGATCTTGTAAATTCAAAGTTGAGTCTTTCACTTGATCTCGTAAATGAGTTGTCATTCCATCCACCTGTTAGTACCCAGTAGTCTACTTAGGTGCATGAAATGAATCTTGGGGGGCATGTACCTCGAATTGATTGATTATGCTAGGGGCATGCAAACTTATTCCAAGCATATGTTTTCTCCATTTCAATCTTGTGTAAAAATGAAACCAATCTCAAGCATAGTTTCCCATGTTTCAAGCTTGTGTAAAAATGAAACCAATTCCAAGTAAAGTTTCCAATATTTCAAGCTTGTGTAAAAATGAAACCATTCTCATCCTATCCTTTGTGATTTCCATTTTTATTAGCATGTTTTTCTAGATAAGCCTTGGTTTTCTCATTCCATTGTTACCATCTGCTTGGTCGATCATACACTTTTACTTGGTTTTTATCCTTTCTTGAGGAATCGATGCGATGAGTAGTATTATTCACTAGACTCTTGAACTTTACACATTTTGAGTAGTTCCATCATGACAAGAACCACTTGATACCCTTTATACCACTCATTCCTCCAAGAGGAGTCCTCTTTAATCTCTTTTCATACTCCCAAAATATGAAAAGATCTTTGAGTACTTGTCTTTTTGAACTCATAAAAGTAAATGAAAAGACGTCTACTTAGTATAAGTTTAACCCTTTTCCAAACTAAGATAGACTAACTATGAAAAGGAAAACCTTAGTTGAACATGGCTAAGAGGTTCTCTTGAGTATTGTTTTCTACATTTCCAAACATGAGAGACTATCTATGAAAAATTACATTTGGAGTTTTCTTTTTTGCCTCTTTTTCAAACTCTCTAAACATGAAAAAGAAGTCAATATTTCACCTTCGTTGGACTTGCTAAAACATAAAACCATGATGGACTTGTCAAACATGACAAGGTTGGACCACTCCTTCTCAGGTTTCATTAAATATAATCAGAGGAATTCATTTGGAGGATGGAATTATAGATAAAGCATATGCTATCCTCCTAAATCTTGTTAAAAAATAAAGAGGTATTGACCAGTATGGTCAGGAAAATTGGGAAAACAGGGTACTCCATTTGTTAATGGCAACAAATTTCTCCTGAACACGACACTCTTCCACTTCATCTCCATGTATGTTGGGTTGGGTAATTTTCTTTCATTTTGGTTCATCATACCTTCACAGAGCCTCCATCTCAGTTTTGGGTCAATGCTGCAAACTCCATCCAGTGTCATCAGTTTGTTTAAGAGAAGTCGTTTAGTTGATATCTATTGCAATAGTCTTAACCCTTCATTCCATGTTTTCCTTTCTTGATCCAGCTCCATATCAACATCATTCTGATCATTTTGTCTCAATCATCATACCTGTTTTGTGTCACTGATGGGGCATACATCAAGGCCCTCCTACAATGGGTCACTTCCTATCGACATCATCACATTGTCCAGTAAGTTGACTTAGAAACACCCATCGGTACCTTGGTGCTTCATACATCAATTCCAAGTTTCCTCGCTCTCAATGACAAGTTTGCATCAATGGACTTCGACCTAAAGATTTTCTGTGATGTTCAATATCAACTTATTTACTCGCACCATACGGATTGTACTTGATTACCTTAAGAGCCATTAACATCATCAGTGGTTTCTATCGTGTCCGTTAATGGCTTAGATCATTGGTTGGTAATCAGATGGTGTCTATTTTGTTTGACCTCAACTCACTAATTGACATGGTTAGACTCATAAGTTGGTTGGTCATGTGAATGAGATAGAAGACCCCAGATCTAGTTTCTGCATTTTGGGTTGCGATTTCAAGATTATGCAAAGATCACAAGGTATGATGGCTATGATCATACTGACAGTCATCCAATTATGGGTCCACCATCAGTCGTCAGTGGACATGTATTTTGATCATTGTACGTGTTATGTCAGATTATATGTTGAGTATGGGTATGCCTCCCTCAGCAAAAGAGATATCATGATGTAAATGTATTGTAACAGGAGATAGTCTCGCCAGTTGTTCTTAATCTCGACTTGTCACAAGATAAAGCGCTTCATTCATCAGTCATCATCTATGACTTTAAACTTTAGGGGGTATTCTGTTATAGGCTATTATTTCTCATCTGATCAATAATCCTCCTAATGGGATCATTCACATCCTAATCCCCATTTACGACATCATTGCACAAAGCCCTATGCATGACTCTCTCATTCGCCACAATTTTTTCCCTAAATTGCATCATCTGAGCCAGTTTTAGGACCAATGCACCCTGGCCTCTTGTTGGATAGCGTTCACCTACAGGTTTCTCCACTGTGGTCTGCATTGATCACATATAGGTTGCTCTCCTTTCACCTACGTTGGCTCTAGAAAGTTGAGAAAAAGAGAGAGAATCTCGAAGCCTCCATTTCCATAAGCTTCCAGGATTTGTTGTAAGCATTTACCTCAGATAAAACACATGAATGATTTTCCGTCTCTTATCCTTAGATCTCATCCTCTCATCAAGAGTGGATCGCAATCCCAAGATTAGTAAAAGGATAAAAGCTCCCAACTTACCCCACTCCTCTATACATTTACAACCTTCCATATGTAAGAGGTTGGATTTTGGAGAGTGATTCTACCCTTATGTTGTTGTTGTGAGAGTTATCCTTTCATGCATTTGGGGTGATTGGAGGTACACTTTGTGACAAAGGAAGGACAAGTCAACAATTTGGAGGAGTTCTTCTACAAGATCAACACCTATTTATGGTTGTAAATCACTCCATTTATATCAATACAAAGAGTTCTTTTGTTTTCCAATATGTGATGTCCTTATTTCATATATTTAAATACCATGTTGATCTATTGAATGAAGTAGATATATGATGCTACATAGATATCATAGTTTCCTGGCTTGTCTTGTTTGCTTGTGCAGGTCTAATTTTGGCAGTTGGAGCTAGGATTGGAGCATTCAAGCCAAATAAGGAGCGAAACATATGACAGATTTGAAGTAGGTTTCTTCCCCTCATCTTCTTACTTTAAGGAAAACATTGGGTCCTTTTTCATTCTTTTGTTCTAGGTTAGCCACCAAACCTAGGGGAGATATTTCTATCCACGATTATAAATCCCGCATAACACTATTGGTTAAAAGGTACTCCATGAAAATCATGTTGAGGATAAAAGGAATATGAATTATGATTTTAGAGACTCCCATAATGGGTTGAAGACTAACCACATTTCAAAGATCAATATGAGGAAATTTGATGGCAAGGAGCCGATAACATGGATACTACAGATGGAGCAATTGCATGATAGATCTACATGATGTGTTGAACACACAAAAGGTACACATTACATCTTTATATTTAGAACAAAATCAGTTTGTGTGGTATTGATCGCTTGGTTCTCGTAAATCAATTTTCACTTGGACAGTTTTTGTGGAAGAATTAGTATCACGATACAAAGAGCAATACCTTCTTTACAAAATTGGTAAAACTCAAACAAAAGGTTTAAGTGGTGAAGCACATTGAGGACTTCCAAACATCCAATATCAAGGTAAATGACATTCCATAGCGGCATAGGATTGATGTCTTCATAGGGAATTTAAAGGATAACATCCAACATGAGGTTCGACTTTAGGAACCTGATTCATTAGAGAAGGCATTCAAGGTGGGAAGAAAAGTTGAAAGCAAAACTATGGTCACAAATATAAATATGGAAGTGTTGTTGCTACTAGCCTTCCACAACCTACAAGGTTGACACCACAAAAGTTGGAGGAAAAGAGAGAAAAAGGGATTTGTTCAAGTTGTGATATAAAATACACTAAAATTCATAAGTGCACTGAGAATAAATCATTTACGTAGATTGTGAAGAGGAGAAAGTAAAGGAACAAGAAGCATCAAAAGAAGAGGATATACACCAGGAACCAACCCTAGAAAAAGAAGAAATGAACCTGACGGTATATTGTAATGGATTGGCTGGAATTACCATTCCTCAAACTCTCAAGATAAAAGGATATATCAAGAAGAAAAAGGTAATAGTGTTGATTTATTGGGGTAGTACCCATAATTTTATTCATTGTAAGATAACTAAGAATTGAATTTATTTCTATATCTAGCACTACAGTGTCAAGTGATGGTTGCAAATGGAGGAACTATAAATTTCTTTGGAAAGTTCCATAATATCAACATGACCATGGGAGAATATATATTGAATAGCCCAATGATTTACATTCCAATGGGTGGTGTTGATGTTGTACTAGGAGTCCAATGGTTACAATATTTGGGGTAGATAGCTTTTAATTTTCAAGAACTTTTCTTTAATTTTTTCTGGGAAGGAAAATAAATGTAATTAAGGGGTATCACAGTGAAACCATGGAAGATAATCAACTCTAATGGCATGACAAAGATTTTGAAGAAATAAAAATGGGGTGTAATTACGCAATTATGATCACTAGAGGTTCAAACATCGAAATCATGTATTTCTCTAGATCTATGAAAAATATTGGACAATCATTCCAAGGTGTTTGACACTCCCAAAGGCCTCCCACTAATTTGTGATTATGATCATGCTATTAACTTGATTCCAATAATTTTTCCTCCAAACATCATGCCTTATAGATATCCTTATGCCCAATAGAGTGAAATTGAACGTATGGTTGCAGAAATGCTAGAGGTCGGTATAATTCAACCTAGTCAAATTTATTTCTCTGCTCCAGTAGTATTAATGCATAAGAAGGATGGATCATGGTGTATTTGTACAGATTATAGGGAGCTCAACAATCTCAGTATTAAAGATAAATTTCCCATTCATGTCATTAATGAATTATTCAATGAATTACATGGAGAAATTTACTTCACCGAGCTTGATCTTTGTTCAGGATATTATCATATTAGAATGAATATTGAAGACATTCCAAAAACAACATTCAAAACTAATGAAGTTCATTATGAATTTTTTGTCATGCCTTTTGGCCTTACTAATGCACCTTCCACATTTCAAGGTTTGATGAATTCCATTTTCAAACCCTTCCTTAGAAAATTTGTTTTAGTGTTTTTTGATGATATACTAATCTACAACAAGTCTTGGAAGGATCATGTTCAACATGTTGAGAGGGTGCTCAAACTATTGGAGGAGAAATAATTATATGAAAAAACCTCCAAATGTT
This sequence comes from Pinus taeda, assembly GCA_000404065.3. Lineage (NCBI taxonomy): Eukaryota > Viridiplantae > Streptophyta > Pinopsida > Pinales > Pinaceae > Pinus > Pinus taeda. Next base: position 121,418 of record APFE030583695.1, read on the forward strand.
TCTTTGGAGTATAGGAGGTGGAATATTTGCATCATATTATATCTCGTGAGGGTGTTAAGGTAGACCCTAACAAAATTAAAGCCATTAAGGAATGGAAAATACCCACAACCCTAAGGTATCTTCGAGGATTTCTCGAGTTGATAAGGTATTATCATAAGTTTATTAATAATTATGGGAGAATAGCACCACCTATAACAAAATTACTTAAGAAAGATGCATTTTCTTAGACTCCAGAAGAAACTAAGGCCTTTGAACATCTTAAAGAGACAGTGTGCCAAGCACTGGTCTTAGCTACACCAGACTTCATGAAAACCTTTTATTGTGGAATGTGATACCTCAAGAAATGGAATTGATGTTGTTTTAATGCAAGAAGAAGACCCATTTCTTTTTAAAGTCATCTAATTAAGGGAAGTCTTTACGCAAATCTATATATGAGAAGAAAATGTTGGAAATACTAAATTCATTAAAGCAATGGCAACCTTACCTAATTGGGAGAAAGCTCAAGGTAAAATAGATCACGATAGTCTTAAATACTTTTTGGAACAAATATTATCTTCAGAATAGTAGCAAAAATGTGTCAGGAAGATGTTGGGTTATGACTTGAAATCATCTATAAAAAATGGAAGCAAAATGTTATTGTAGATGCACTCCCAAGAAAGGACGAGGATGTGGAAGCATTAATCTATGCCATTTCTATTATCCAACTTGACTGGATAACTGAAGAAAGTGATGAATGGAAGAATGATGAAGAGGTGTGGACACTCATTCAAAAGTTGCAGCAAGATTATAGTACATCATATACATTTATCTAGAAAAATGATTCATTATGACACAAATATCTCTTATATCTATGTAAGAATTTCCAACTCAAACAAAAGATTCTTTTGGAATTGCACACCTCCCCCTTAGGAGGGAACTAGGATTTTAAAAAACTTACCATAGGGTCAAGAAGGATTTTTTTGGGATGGCCTTAAATCTGATATTCATAAGTGTGTGGAAGAATGTTTGGTTTACCAACAAAATAAAGTTGAGAAATTAAGACCACGGGTTTGTTACAATCTTTACCCATTCCAAGTTTGCATTGGGATGAGTTCTCAATGAATTTTATCACAGGTTTTCCAAGTCTGAAGGAAAGAGTGTCATCATGGTGGTAGTTGATAGAATTACCAAGTATGCCCACTTTTGCGCATTATCTCATCCTTTTAAATCAAATACATTTACTACTACATTTATGGAAACAATTCAAAAGATACATGGAAACCTAAAGATTATTGTAAGTGACAAAGATCCCATTTTCACTGGAAATTTTTGGATGGAATTATTTTCTTGTCTTGGTACTCAATTAACTCATAGCTCATCTTATCATCCTCAATATGATAGGCAAACTGAGACAGTGAACAAATGTTTGGAAGGATATCTTTGTTGTTTTGTATCTGGAAAAAAAAAATACAAACAAACAAAACAAACAAACAAAAAATACAAAAAAAAAAACACAATGGGTCAAGTGGTTACCTCTCGATGAATGGTGGTATAAAACTTTCTACCATACTGTAGCAAAAATGATGCCATTTATGGCACTTTATGGATATCAACCACCATGCATCACATCATATTTAAGATAAAATTGTAAGTTTCAAGCAGTGGAAGATCACAATGAAAGATGTTTTGATGTAGGTGACTGGGTATTTTTACAGCTACAACCATACAAACAAATGTCCTTCAAGCAAGCTAAAAAGGATAATAAATTATCATCCAAGTACTATGGTCCTTAAAAGGTGTTGCAAAAGATTAGTACTATGGCATACAAATTGGATTTCCTTGCATCTTCCCGAGTACACCCAGTTTTCCATGTTTCATGCTTAAATAAGGTTATCAGTGACAAGGTCCCAATTCAAACAATATTGCCAGAACTTGAAGAAGAAGGAAAAATCATATTGGATTCTGAAGCAGTCAAGGAAACAAGAACCTGACAGCTACGTAATCGATCAATTTAAGAGTATCTCATTAAGTGGAAGAACTTACCCGCTAAATATTCTACATGGGAGGATGAGAATTTTATAAAGAAGCATCCAGAACTACTCAAGCATTGAGGAAAACACTTTTTTTAAGGAAAGGGGCATGTTACCTCCCTATAATACTAGTGTGGCCCCCTTATTGTTATTGTTAGTGTATCCCCCTATTGTTATTGTTGTGCCCCATAGAAGTCCACTATTGTTATTGTTGTTCCCTTACATTATTAATTTTATGTAGGATTTGATTATATTGTGACCCCTTAGACTCCTATATGTACCAAGGAGGTCTTGCCATTTCTATCATCCAAGAATTGTTCATTTATGTAATGTAAAGGAGGTTTTCCCTTCAAAGAAA
>APFE030583695.1:141653-159435 GCA_000404065.3 Pinus taeda
GGTTGGAGAAAAAATACACATCAAATTCATAAGTAAATTATTATTATTATTATTATTATTATTACGAAGAAAATTAATATATAAAATAATTATATATACATTTTAAAAAATATTTTTGTAACTATTGCAATATCCTCCAAAATTTTAGCTTATACTCAAATTTCAGAGCCTTCCATGGTCTTTTTATTTGTTGTTGCAAACATTGGAGCTCATTTCATGAGTTTTCCCAAAGTTCTTTGGTCCCTTTTGTATGTTGGATTAATTGTCATATTTTCACATGTTTGACTATCGTACAATGTTTGCGAGACTTTTCTGAAGGTTTCAAAGGTCATTCTTTGTGCATTTGAGTTATCCCAACCAAGTAAACATTTGTCGCATTCATACACAAAGATTGGAGCATTGTCACACAAGTGTCATCACGGTCGTCCTAAAGTCCATCTTAAGTGTCGCACTTGTCTTATCTTTTCGTGAGGTAGTCACACAGAGGGAAATGATTTATTTGTGTGTTCCAATGATCTATGTTGTCATGTCATAAAATTATGCTAAGTTTGTGATCATAGTCAAAGTTTATCACAAGTCCATCTCTCATCCCACACTTAGCCATTTTCGGAAAATCTTCCCGACTGGGCAACTTAGCTTCATCGGGCCCCGAATGAACTGTGCACTGTGCAGTCTTAGCCCTCTAATATGTGACCCTACTACTTAGAACTATGCATTCTGTAGTACCTATCCTCCAAGGCTGTTGCACTGTGTAATCCCTGAGTCCATCCCCTGACTTTGACCTCCAAAATTGTGCAGTTTTGTCTCCCATTCAGCATTGTACTGTGCATTTCACATCTTCAACCCTCAAGCCTTATCCTTGACTATTGGAACTACATAGTGCATAGAATCCCAACCTCCCTTGGCCTCCAAAACTACACAGAAGATTCTTCCATTAACCCTTCCCTCAGTCGGACCCCACTACCTCCAGAAATTGCACAGTTCTATCTCTCAAGCCTCCCTGACATGTGCATTATGCAGTCTCAAAGCCCAATCTCTCACCCTATCTACTAGAATTGTGTAATGTGCAGTCACTGGGCCCTTTCCCCCAATCTATGACTTGTCCCAAACTCATTTCATGAATAATAATGCATCATCTTAGACTAGGGTTTTTCAAATTGATGTTGTCCCATCATAAGTTAATTGCAAGAACAAGTACACTATCAAGTCATGGTGAGATGATGAAGAAGGAGAAGGAGGGAAGCATGCTTAGAGACTCTCTTGCAGCTGAAATCACACTTGGATCAAACAAGAAGAAGCAAATGGACACAAGTTTGCAACTACCATCCAAGAAGGAGGGAAGCATGCTTAGAGACTCTCTTGCAGCTGAACTCACAATTGGATCAATCAAGAAGAAGCAAATGGACACAATTTTGCAACTACCATCCAAGGCTAAAGATAATTGAAGACTTTTCATCATCAAGCCATGGGGAGGTGAAGAGAAAGCATATCCAAGAAGACATCCAGAACGTAGCAGCAACAGTGACTTGATAGTGCCACATCGTCAAGTAGAATATGTCAACATTGTCATGTCATGTCATGTCATGAGTGGGCATATTCCACATCACTATTGTGGACCATGTATATTATATTCAAATGTATTGTAAAGTGGAAATCCAAAGGACACACATGAATATAAAGAGTCATGTAAGTTGAAAAGTCATAGGAAGTCGAACAGTCATGAGGGTAGTCAAAGAGTCACAAGTGGAAAAAATCACCCCTTGGCTATAAATACCCCTCATTGTATGAGCAAATGACTCTTTTCACCTTGGCTCCTCATGTATTAGAGAGATCAGCTTGTTCTTCGATGAGCACGGAGTGGCTTCAATGTCCCACTATTTGAGCTAGTGATGTTCACTGTAAACATGTGTCTTGGAACTTTTTATTAATAATAGAATCCTTTTAAGGCCAGCATGGTATTCACGCATGGACTATGAATTTTTGTATGACTATTCTGTGAATGTTTGTATTTCATGTTTACTTTCATATGTACTTAGATAATTGAAGTATTTCGGTTATTTTAGTGCTTATCTTATTGAGAATGTGTTGTAATAGTTTTTATTGTTGACCCATCCTTGTGGACTATTCCATGTTATACTAGATAGATCTTTCCTTCTTTGTTGGTTGTAACGATCATCGCATCTATTGTGGACTATTATGCTAGATATTAGATGACCCTTCTCGTTCATTTGTGTCTCTTCTTGGGTGGTACTATTACCTCTCACTTAAAGGCTCACTTTTCTCCCCCCTTTTGCAGTAGAAGAACCTTGACACAGTTGAAACTTCACCCTCACGAGGCACACCTCCCTTGCTTTTCGAACACACCATTGCATCACTCTCTTATGCTAACAGTTAGAGATGAGGAAAATATTTAAGGATTTGGCAACCGGGTCTTTATACAGTCCCCACTCCTACAACAAACGGTGTGAGATCTGATTGGGACTTCATATAGGGGAGATCCCCTGAATGTTGATGGGTCCAGCACCGTCAACATTTCAGGTGCTAGAAGGATGGAAACCAATATTTTATGGTTGATAGACCCACCGAACCCATCATTCCATCTTCTGATCAAGGAAGTAACAGTCATTCCACCTCCCCTACTCGTGCTTCTGAAGTTGGTGACTCTTCTTAGCCGAGGTCTGAACGTGAAATCCCATACACTCAGATCTAGGCCATCTGCCCCATCACCCATCAATTTTCAAAAGTTGTTGGATTGATTCCAGGAGTAATCAGTGTAGAAAAACCTATAGATTCACAAGCTCATGTAATCTACTAAAACAAGAGACAAGAATCTACTTCTACCTTTTACAGTGGAAGCCCATAAACATCGAGAAAACTATAATCAATAGAGGAAGATAATCAAAGGTACATAACACAATAAATATCTAGGGAAAACCGCAACTCAAAACCCAACTATCTATTTTGTATTAATCGAGAAAATCAAGATGAAATTACAATGCTTGTTCTCTCCAGAACAATCACAGCACTCAGCAAATTCAATCTCCAACTCATAAGCAATCTCAAGGCCAAATATTATCCAATTCACAAGCTCTCCAAGTCTCTATTCCAATGTGTAATTCCTAGGAAGGATAGCTTGTATTTAAATGGAAATAAAGCCTCTAAAAATAGTGCAATCCCTCAAGGATCAGTTCCTGAATGCATGCACTATCAGTGCAACTTAGAAAAATCTAAAATAAATAGTACATTGTCCCTACACTCTAGTCTCAACTAGGTCTTTCTCTAAATCAACATGCATGAGTTTGTAATGGTGGAATCTTCAGCTAATTAGAGTAGCACTAATTAGGTAGTGTTCCAACAGACTATTTACTCACTATTAGTTCCTGAAACTTATTGGAACTAATTCAACCAGACTTAACTCAATAAACTGAGTTAACTAATTACAACTCATTCATAACTCATCCTTAACTCCAATAATTTAGGGAGAACATCTATGTGTCTTCTAAAAGACTTCCAATTCAAATTTCCTAAATTAATTAAGTTAATTAAACTTAATTAATTATTTTCAAATTGCTATGAGAAAATAATTCTATTTTAATTCACACTTTAATTCAAGGACAAATTAAACTAGGATTTCTTGTTTCCATTTCTCAACAAGAAAGCGATTATCCACTACCCCGATCCTGTCCCTGTGAAACTTGAATTTACATCTTGGCAATGCCTTTGTCAAGATGTCAGCATCTTGCTCCTCCGTGGGAATGTAATCTAACAACATGATCTGCCTCAATACACAATCTCTGAGATGATGATACCAGATATCTATATGCTTGGACTGATCATGAAAAACTAGATTTTCAGAGAGTTTGATACAACTCTGATTATCACAATATATCACTGTCAAATCCATCAGCGGACCAAACAAACCAACCAGGATCTTCCTCATCCAAATAGCCTCACATGTTTCTTAACTTGCAGCCATGTACTCTGCCTCTATCGAACTGAGTGCAACCAATCTCTGCTTCCTGTTGTACCAAGAAACTATAGCTGACCCAATGCTAAAGATCCCTCCTAATGTGCTCTTCCTATCATATGGACTCCCTGCCCAATCAGCATCGGTGAAGCCTTGAAGCTTCACTCCTTCTATTTGTTTGTACCACAACCCAAACTTAGTAGCTCCTCTGAGGTATCTCAATACTTGTTTTGTCGCCTTCCAATACATCTTGGTAGGCCTAACCATCGCTTGAATAATATAGTTAACTGCATAACACATATATGGTCATGTGTTCACCAAATACATGAGTGAACCCACAAGCTGCCCGTAAACAGTAGCTTCCACTACTTCTCCTGAAGTAGCATTATCCTCCCTCCAGTTACCAACTAAAGGAGTCTCCATGGGTTTACTACTCTCCATGTGGAATTTCCTGAGCATCTCATTGGTATCCTTTCCTTGAGAAACAAACAACTCCCCATCTCCCTGCCATACCTCCATGCCCAGAAAGTAATGCATGAGCCCCATGTCCTTCATCTCAAACTCTCTTGCAAGGTTTTACTTGCAAGATTTGATTAGCTTCTCATCACCTGTTAGTTTGAGATCATCTACATAAATTACAATAATCAAAAGTTTATCTTCCACCACTATGTGATACAGGTTCGCATCTGCTTCACTCTTCGAGAAGCCTAATCCAGTGAAGTAGCTATATGTCCTAGTGTACCAAGCACGAGGTGCTTGCTTTAGCCCATACAACTCTCTCTTGAGTCGACACACATGTGACTCATGGTCCAAGGTTTCAAAACCTTTGAGCTGCTCTATGTACAACTCTTCCTCAATCATGCCATTGAGGAAGGCAGTCTTCACATCCATCTGATGGATACTCCAATCCATCTGTGCAGATAGTGCCAAAAATAGATTTGATAGATGAGTACCTTGCAACAGAAGCAAAGGTCTCATCATAGTCAATCCCCTCTACCTGTGAAAAGCTACAGGCCACAAATCTAGCCTTATGCTTCTCAACACTACCATCTACAACTTGCTTTACCTTGTAAATCCAACGGGAGCTCACAAATGACTTGTCCTATGATCTATGGACCACATCCCAAACACTTTTTTGAACTATGGAGTCACACTCCTCCACCATCACATCAACCCAAAATGGTTGTTGCACTGCTTCTTGAAAGGAATATGGCTCTATCACAACAGATGCACCCATAAGTGCCATGTATTTATTGTACCTCTCTAGTGACCTCCTCTATCTGCGCTAAGAAGAGGGTGCTCCCACATTCTCCCATGCATCATCCAATAATTTGTCAGCCTATCTAGTCTGATTTCATCCCTCTCTGGAAGACTCTTCCTGGGTGGATGTCTCCACTCCTAGAACCTCTTCATGTGGCTGCTCCACATCAATCTGAGGCTCCTCAAACTTAGGAACTAAAAGTTCCTCCTCCACATGTAGCTCAAGCTCCCTCTCAAGGGATACTCGGATGGCCTTCTCCTCATCAAATTTGACATCCCTTTGAACCACTGTCATCTGACTGGTTTGCAGGTACACCCAAGAGTTGTGGGGAGTATCAGTGTACCCCACAAAGATCCCCAACATTGTTATTGGTCAAGATTATTCCATGCATCTTTGGTCACATGGCAATAAACCGATGACCCAAAAATCCTCAAGTGACCAACATCTGGCCTCTTACCAAAATAATATTCCTCTGGTGTTTTACTCTCAAGTACCTGATGTGGGCTACAGTTCTGAACATAAATTGTTGTGTTGCATGCCTGAACCCACAAGTGTAGTGGTAGGCCCTGATCATGCAACATCGCCCTTGCTACCCCTACTATGCTCCTATTCTTCCTCTCGGAAACCTCATTTTGTTGAGGTTTATGAGGTGTTGTCAACTCTCGTTTAATCCCTTCCGCTGCACAGAAGTTCTTAAACTCATTGGAGACATATTCTCCACCATTATCACTCCGTAGAGCTTTAACCTTCTTGCCTAACTCTTTCTTGACCAATGCTTTGAATTCACAAAATTTTTTGAATGTCTAATCCCTTCTCTGCATGAAAAATATCCAACATTTACGAGAATAGTCAGTCATCTACAAATATAACATAATACCTGTGTTTGGCGGTGGATACTATGGAGAATGGTCCACACACATCTAAATGGACTCTTTCCGGAATAGACTCTGTTGGACTGTCTCTATATCCAAAGGAATACTTGGTGTATTTTCCCAAAGTACAACCCTTGAATGTGTCAACTTACATAAGCGTACCTTTGGGAAGACCGATAGAGATTTGCTGCAATATCGTCAAGTGGCCCAATCGCCTATGCCACAACTCGCTGACGTCTCAGCTCAACATCTTTTCCACTTTTGAACTAAAAGCAACGCAATCCTCTACCTCTATCTTATACAGATTCTGAACTTGAATCCCTATCTTCTTTACATTACCCATGGCTATGTGTCGAAGGAATGCCTTTCATTTCGGAAAGATCACATCATAGCCTCTATCCTCAAGCATGGCAATGGATACCAAGTTCTTCGTCAGTCTGTGTACATGTATAGCATTATTCAAGGTGAGTGGAGCCACATGCTCCCTATGAAAAGTAATAGTGCCGAGACTAGTAACACTATACTTACCATCATCACCCATATCAATATGCATCTTGAGATCTTTCTCCTCCAATTCACTGAATAACTCTTTTTCGCTAGTAATGTGGAAGGAAGCTCCACTGTCTAAGTACCAGATACTTCCCATCATTGAAGACACCATGCATGCAGTGAGGGAAAATTCCAATTCGAATTGGGAGGCCAAAGCCTCACCCGTCGCTCCTCCTGAGGACTTCTCCTTGGACTTATTCAATGGAAAATTTGTAGCAAAGTGTCCCATCTTGTGACAATGAAAGAATTTAACTTTCATCATGTCCTTCTTCTTACCTTCATGATAAAAATCTAATTTGGAAAGAGAAATTTTACCTTTCCCCTTCCTTGCCTTAATCGCTAAGGCACAATTCTCTTCATTATTAGTCTTTGATGAAGATCCATCCTTGGTCTTCCTCCTGATCTCATCCTACATCAAATCCGACCATAGTCATTACCAATCTGGCAGCTTCTCTTGACCATTGACAAAGCCTTGATAACTATGCCAAGTCTTTGCGAGTCCAAGAAGAGCAAGGCTCACCATATCCTCCTCGGCAACTGTGATTCAAACACTTCCAACTTCATCCTGACATTGAGTGAACTTGGTCAATTACTTTGGAATCGTCTTTCCTTTCTCCATCTTGATTTTATGAAGTTTATCCTTCAGTGCCAACTTCCTTTGATCACTGTTATTTTGATACAAGTTCGTCAATGCTTTCCACATAGCATGCAGAGTTTCCTTGCCATGGAGACTCGAGAATGTGGTATCAAACTCACTCAAGGATTATCTTCCTTGACTTCGCCACACACTTCTTCCATTCAGCAAAGTTCTATGCATCCATAGTTGTTGACTTGGGGACTTCTTGATCAATGAATTCCTTCAAGCCATTATCTTCTAGCATAGCCTCCATCCTGTCCCTCTAGGCTATAATATTCGAGCTGCCTTCCAAGGCATACTCAAGCCTCAATCAATGGAATGCCATATGCCGATCCTAAAGTATGTATGCAAATTAGACTTTCACCTGTAACCTAGAAACTCAAAACTTCAAAATCTCCTCTAGAGAGTTGATATTAAATCATTTATATCTCCCTCATCTGAAATCCGATTCGGCCAATTTTGTTTTTGAATTTGGGTATCTTTTCCCAAGGAATCCAAATCTGCCATTTGTTTCTAAAAAAATTTCAAAGAAATTCTCAGAACTTCTCTGCAAACTCTTGGCCCAAAAAACAATCTTCCTCTGATACCATGTAGAAAAACCTGTAGATTCAAAAGCTCATGTAATCTACTAAAACAAGAGACAAGAATCTAATTCTACTCTTTACAACAGAAACCCACAAACATCGAGCAAACAATAATCAATAAAGGAAGAGAATCAAAGGAACATAACACAATAAATATCTGGGGAAAGCCACAGCTCAAAACCCCTCTATATGTTTTGTGTTAGTCTGAAAAATCAAGATGAAATTACAATGCTTATTCTCTCAAGAACAATCCCAGCACTCAGCAAATTCAATCTCCAACTCATAAGCAAGCTCAAGGTCAAAGCTTAGCCAGTTCACAATCTCTCCAAGTCTCTATTCCAATGTGTAATTCCTATGAAGGATAGCTTGTATTTAAAGGGAAATAAAGCCTCTAAAAATAGTGCAATTGCTCAAGGATCAGTTCCTGAATGCATGCACTATCAGTGCAACTCAGAAAAATCTAAAACAAATAGTACATTGTCCCTACACTCTAGTCTCAACTAAATCTTTCTCAGAATCAACATGCATGAGTTTCTAATGGTGGAATATTCAGTTAACTAGAGTAGCACTAATTAGGTCACTAGTGTCCCAACTGACTGTTTACTCACTATTAGTTCCTGAAATTGATTGGAACTAATTTAATTGGACTTAACTCAATAAATTGAGTTAACTAATTAAAACTCATTCATAACTCATCCTTAAGTCCTATAAGTTAGGGAGAACATATGCATGTCTTCTAAAATACTTCCAATTCAAATTTTCTAAATTAATTAAACTTAATTAATTATTTTAAAATTGCTATGAGAAAATAATTCTATTTTAATTCACAGTTTAATTCAATGACAAATTAAACTGGAGTTTCTTGTTGTCATTTCTCAACAATTAGTGTTCCATATTCTCTAAAGAAGAACATGACCACCTCCACAGGGATAGTAGTCTCGTCCGTTGAAGACATGGTTCTTGCCACTCTTGAGGAACTAGCAGAGTCTATGGAAAAGGAAGAAGAGCCTCCACTCTTTCACAGTGGTAACAAAGGCAACATTCTACTCTTGGGTAAAACTTTGAGCGGGACATGAGGAGAAGAAGAAGATGATGAAGAAGAAGGGCCATCAAACTCTAACAAAGAGGAGGACGACATTAAAGAAGAACACATGGCAGAACAAAATCTGGATTGAATGACTCAGGGTCCACTTGCATTTCTAGGTGTCTTGCACAAGATTCCAAAGCATTTAGAGAATCTTGTAAGGAAGTATGACCCTGATAAAGCAGTGAAGGTTGAAGACCATCTGGAGATTACCTACCTCTTTTAATAACATGGCCTTGTCTTCAGCAATTTTTTCAAGAAAGATCTTCTTGAACCCCCTCCAATTCTGGATGGATTTTAAAGGAAGGTTGTGATACTATACAACTTCCCTACCATCCAAGGTACATGGAAAAAGCCTGCATGCAACAAGCGGGTGCATCCATAGTTGTTGACTTGGGGACTTCTTGATCAATGAATTCCTTCAAGCCATTATCTTCTAGCATAGCCTCCATCCTGTCCCTCCAGGCTGTAAAATTCGAGCTGCCTTCCAAGGCATACTCAAGCCTCAATCCATGTCCTTGGAGTCCTTTACTGGTTCATCATCTGAGATGACTCTAATAACATGCAAGTCCTTCTCAACAGAGATAGCCTCTTCGTAATTTTCTGTCAATGTCTGTTTCGCAACTCGCTTAACAAACTGTGCAATACTTGTTGGAAAGGAAGAAGTGTAGTAATATATGGTGATGGAGTCATGAGGTTTTGTATTTTCTGTAAATTTGTTCAATATGCGATTGAACCTCTGGTTGAAATATTTCACTTTTTCCATTTGCTCCATCTTGAGATTACCTAGCTCTTTTAATAACATGGCCTTGTCTTCAACAATTTTTTCAAGAAAGATCTTCTTGAACCCCCTCCAATTCTGGATGGAGTTTAAAGGAAGGTTGTGATACTATACAACTTCCCTACCATCCAAGGTACATGGAAAATGTCTGCATGCAACAAGAGGGTGCATCCATAGTTTTTGACTTGGGGACTTCTTGATCAATGAATTCCTTCAAGCCATTATCTTCTAGCACAGCCTCCATCCTGTTCCTCCAGGCTATAAAATTTGAGTTGCCTTCCAAGGCATACTCAAGCCTCAATCCATGGAATGTCATATGTCGATCCTAAAGTATGTATGCAAATTCGACTTTCACCTAAAACCTAGAAACTCAAAACTTCAAAATCTCCTCTAGAGAGTTGATATCAAATCACCGATATCTCCCTCATCCAAACTTCGATTCGGCCAATTTTGTTTTTGAATTTGGGTATCCTTTCCTAAGGAATCCAAATCTACAATTTGTTTCTGAAAATTTTTCCAAGCAATTCTCAGAACTTCTCTGTAAACTTTTGGCCCAAAAAACAATCTTGCTCCAATACCATGTAGAAAAACTTGTAGATTCAAAATCTCATGTAATCTACTAAAACAAGAGACAAGAATCTACTTCTACTCTTTACAACAAAACCCATAAACATCAAGCAAACAATAATCAATAAAGGAAAAGAATCAAAGGAACATAACACAATAAATATCCGGGGAAAGCCACAGCTCAAAACCCCTCTATATGTTTTGTGTTAATCAGAAAAATCAAGATTAAATTACAATGCTTGTTCTCTCAAGAACAATCCCAACACTCGGAAAATTCAATCTCCAACTCATAAGCAAGCTCAAGGCCAAATATTAGCCAGTTCACAATCTCTCCAAGTCTCTATTCCAATGTGTAATTCCTATGAAGGATAGCTTGTATTTAAAGGGAAATAAAGCCTCTAAAAATAGCGCAATCCCTCAAGGATCAATTCCTGAATGCATGCACTATCAATGCAACTCAGAAAAATCTAAAACAAATAGTACATTGTCCCTGCACTCTAGTCTCAACTAAACCTTTCTCAGAATCAACATGCATGAGTTTATGATGGTGGAATATTCAGTTAACTAGAGTAGCACTAATTAAGTCACTAGTGTCCCAACTGACTGTTTACTCACTACTAGTTCCTGAAACTGATTGGAACTAATTTAACTGGACTTAACTCAATAAATTGAGTTAACTAATTACAACTCATTCATAACTCATCCTTAAGTCCTATAAGTTAGGGAGAACATATGCATGTCTTCTAAAAGACTTCCAATTCAAATTTCCTAAATTAATTAAACTTAATTAATTATTTTAAAATTGCTATGAGAAAAGAATTCTATTTTAATTCACATTTTAATTCAATGACAAATTAAACTGGAATTTCTTGTTGTCATTTCTCAACAATCAGTCTTCCATATTCTCTAAAGAAGAGCATGACCACCTCCACAGGGATAGTAATCTCGTCCATTGAAGACATGGTTCTTACCACTCTTGAGGTATTAGCGGACTCTATGGAAAATGAAGAAGAGCCTCCACTCTTTCACAGTGGTAACAAAGGCAACATTCTACTCTTGGGTAAAACTTTGAGCGGGACATGAGGAGAAGAAGAAGAAGATGAAGAAGAAGAGCCATCAAACTCTAACAAAGAGGAGGACAACATTAAAGAAGAACACATGGCAGACCAAAATCTGGATTGAATGACTCAGGGTCCACTTGCATTTATGGGTGTCTTGCATAAGATTCCAAAGCATTTAGAGAAGCTTTTAACGAAGTATGACCCTGATAAGGTAGTGAAGGTTGAAGACCATCTGGATAACTTTTACCTACATCTAAAAACACTTGAGGTACATTACGATGATGTTGCATGCAAACTTTTTCCATGTACCTTGGATGGTAGGGAAGTTGTATAGTATCACAACCTTTCTTTGAACTCCATCCAGAATTGGAGGGGGTTCAAGAAGATCTTTCTTGAAAAAATTGCTGAAGACAAGGCCATGTTATTAAAAGAGCTAGGTAATCTCAAGATGGAGCAAAAGGAAAAAGTGAAATATTTCAACCAGATGTTCAATCGCATCTTGAACAAATTTAAGGAAAATACAAAACCTCATGACTCCATCACCATCTATTACTACACTTCTTCCTTTCCAGCAAGTATTGCACAGTTTGTCAAGCGAGCTGCAAAACAGACATTGACAGAAAATTACGAAGAGGCTATCTCTGTTGAGAAGGACTTGCATGCTATTAGAGTCATCTCAGATGATGAACCAGCAAAGGACTCCAAGGACATGGGTAAGAGGTCTCAGGCCTTTGTGAGTAGCGCTAAAGAGAAAGAACCAACTGAACTTGAAAGTTTGGCTCGTCTCATTAAGTATTTGACCACTGAAATGTCAAAAATCAAACATAGGATAAGTTAGACCACTGTGAGCAGAAAGCCTCCGAGGTTTAACCAATTCAGGACTTCAGCTTCCAGCAGTGGCAGTAATCAATAGAAAAAATTTGTGCATGTTATCTTGAACATTGAGAAGATGGGTATGGATCAATATTGAATGTTTCATCAAGAGTATCATTCGTAAAGACGTGTCCATAATGGAACCAATTCATGAGCATGATGGTTTCATAACTTGTTAATTTGGTCATGTCTGAAGAGCGAGCTAATCCTGATGAAGAAAAGGATGAAGTTATTGTTGTTAATGAAGCTCCAAGTGTTGGGCATGCAGTGAACATGTTTAACTATGTCCTCACCCCCCGAAAGAACACTATTGATAAGTATCCTCCGACTGGTGGTCTAGCCTAGAAGCAAAACAATTGGTACAACCTAAGAAGCTAGGGGCCAACCACCACAATTCAGTTTCCAAAGTAGAAATTCAAAGAAAACCTGTTAAGGAAAATCAACCCACTGCCTCACTCATCACAAAACACTCATAGCAAGTCTAGGAAAGTAGTCTCAATGAAAAGTGTTTCCGACAATAGCAAGGACACAACCATCCCTCCAAAAACCACAAACCAAGTTCCATCCCCATACACCTCGGTCAGTCTTCCCATGGTGGATTATAACATTTTGGATGACCTAGTAAGTCTCCCGACAGTCTCGCATATGTACTTAATGCACTCACGGTGGATGTAAACACACTATGCCCGCCATTTTTGTTAACTTTAGAAATCTTCAATTTCAATGTACACAATTGCTTGGTTTATTCTGGTGCATCGGTGAATGTCATGCCATTATCTGTTGCCATCAAAATCAATGCTAAATGGGAAAATATAGTTGCACAAATTATTTAGCTAAATAGGACTCATGTCTAGGCAATATGTGAACTCAAATATGTCATCATTCTCTTATCATCTGACAGACGAGTCCACCAATGCCTCAACATAGTGATTATGGACATTCCAGGAGCATATGGAGTGTTGTTGAGCAGTGACTGGTGTTGGTCCGTGAATACGACCACTTTGTAACACTTATTTCATCCATTTTTACTCTTCTCTATTATATAACTTGTTATAATTTATCATTTAAATCCATTTATAAATGATTTATGCTCTTATGGATGAATATTATTTATCTTCCTTTATTTCTAATAAATTGATGATTATGAATGATTTTATCAATGATAGTTTCATAAATTAGTTGTAACATTATTCACCATTTTTAACCTCCAAGATAATTTCTAGATTGAAGATTTGACCATTAAATGTGCCAACTCAGAAATTCGTTGGAATAAGAAGTGACAGTTTTGCGGTTGATCTCAACTAAGGGCCCAGCCTCTGGTGGATTGTGTTGCTGCTGTATATTATTTATGTAGTTCATGCATGGTTTTGCTTATTAGCTTTATTCAGTAATCTAGTATGTTATGTTATTTTACATCATGGTTCTGTTATGTTTGATTTATGTTCAACTGATCAATATCATTCTCTATGACGGGAATGTCGTATTGATTCATCTTGACTTGGTAACGCATTGCTATTCTTTTAATATTGATATAACGTTGTTGATCCTTACAGAATGTATTGTTGTTCAATTACAGTGTATTCGTGTTGTAACACTCTTTAATTGGTATTACTGAATTCATCTTAGAGACTATATTTCCTTGCGATTGCTATATTTATGAACGTTGTTGTTCCATTCCAAAATACAGTCGTATTCTTTATAACTAAGACTGATAATTGGATTACCATATCAGATTACTATTAAAGTGTGTCGTGTATTAAGTTATTGTGTATTTATATTTGACTTTCCAATGTTGTTTCATATCCCATCATTAATCAATGTTGTTCTATTTCCGTGTGCTATTCGATTCATCCTTCAGGATAGAAGATTGCTATTTGATTTCTATAGGACATGATTGTTGCATTTATTTTTGTAGATTAAGGTGTTGTTGCTCATTAAACTCAGTTGCTGTTACATTTTCCTAGTTGTTGTCCCATTTCTTATTTGTTGTTCCATTTCCTGTTAATTGCGTTATTATTGCTTTGGTGTGTAGAATGATCCGAGACTGTAGTGAGCATTGAAATTTACTGTCTGGTTCCCAGATCGATGATCTATTCCCTGATTTCCATTGGTTCCATCAATTTACAAAGGGATGAGTTACTGTTACTGAACCCTTGACTGATCATTTGCTATAGTTTTTTGAATGCATGATTTAATTCTTAAAGTGCTTTGCTGTAAGTAGATCTCATTTTGAGCATCCATTTACTCTTGTATTTTGAGCACTGTACTACATCTTTCATAACATTACTCTTGAGTAAATAGCCGCCTCAGACTCAGTACACACTTGAAATAAAAAGTCTTCCCTGGGTTGACAATTAATGTGACGGTAATTAAGAGTTAAAAGGACACCTTTTTATCGCTCGACATTTTGGCACCATTGCCAGGGAGAGTGTAACCATTTTTAAAGAGTAGTGTGCATCTGATGAGTGCCTGTTAGGAGAGAATTGGGTATTAAAAATTGAAGGTAAGAACCCACATGTGGAGCATGTAAAAACCCTGCTCCCCCACCCACTTTCCAAGAGAATTGTTAAAGAACTTAGGGTAAATGTTTGAATTTTTGTGTGAATGACTAGAAAAAAATAGAAATTTTGAAAAAACAAATCTCATGATTTCACTCAAGTGGTGATGTAAGCACCACCCATTTCACTAACTAATTGACAGGAACATTTGAAGAAGGAGTCTCGAAGAAACACATGAAAAACATCTTATATTATGGTAAGAAATGGCTCACGTTTTTACTTCTGAATTTCCTATCAAAGATCTAGGAGGAGTGACACAAATGCACATAATTCCCCCATCTTTACCAAATTTTCATGGTTTAGCAAATGAAGATCCAAATACATTTTTATTTAAGTTCGAAATACTTTGTAGAGGATATGATTATTGTACTAATGATCAAAGATTGAAAGTGTTTCCTATTACTCTAAAAGGAGGATCTCTCTGATGGTTCATGAGCCTAGGTGGGAACTGCATCTAAACATGGGAGGACATGAAGAACATATTCTTGAAGAAGTACCAAGACTATTGCAAGGCCAATGAAGATATTTTTGCTATGATACAAGGGGAAGATGAAATCTTGGAGGACTATGTAGATCGATTTCAATACAACCTTCAAAAATCAAAACATAAGCATTTGGAAAAAGAGATCTTAAAAACACTCCTTCTTAAAGGAATCAAAGATGAATTTTTAGAACTCTTAAATCTAATAGGAAAAGGTGATGTTTTTCAGTTATCATATGATGATGTTTGTGAGTTTTGCATAAGGTATTCAAGAGGAATTTTCAAGGCTGGTAAGAGTTCTAGAGATGTTTATTCCTTGTTTTCTAAATCTGCTACAAGAAAGGAGACATAAGAGCTGAAATCAATGCTTTATTTGAAAATTTTAAAGTTGATTTTATTAGCTCTCTAAATTCAAAATTGGATGTTTTGCAGGTTCATAAAAATCAAGAATTTGATGAAGTGTTTTGCCCTCATGACCAAAAGGAGCATCCCATAGATAGTTGTTCCTCCTTATCTAGGATGGAAGTAGCATATCAAAGAGGTGAGGAAGATGCGACAAGGTCAAAACCATGGAAATAATGACTTACAGGTATGGTTCAAAACACTTCCTCTCCACTTTCTTACTTGCATAATCCATTATGGAATACTCATGTTCTAGGTCAGCCATGTCAATTTCAATATAACCACCAATCTTATCTACAAGTTTGGTATGGTTCACCTTATGATTGCATGACTACTCTCCCTCATCTTGTAGTACAAGCACATTCTCCATATTCTCCACCAGCTCTTCCACAACATCCTACTTGCATATCAAATTTGTCCACTCAACCCAACCAACCACATCATCACAATGCTCCATTCCTTACACATTTTCGTGCTCAACTAAACCAGTACAACATGCTTACAATGTTGAACTGCCAAATTTAGCCACCCTTCCCACCCATTCTATCTCACATGTGCCATTAGAGAAAACTTACAATGAGATTCAGAATGTTTCAAATTCAAAAATTGTAGAAGCTATGGAAGAAAATGAGGTTTATTATAGTGTGTATCAACAAGCTATTTTAAAAGCTCAAGAATTTCATGATCTGATGGATATGAGAAATCAAGAAAGTAATGGATAAATTTAAGATTGGTTTCACTCCATCATTTCTTTGTAACATCACTCTATGCTTCAACAATTTTTGATACCATTTTTTCAAGGGAAGTTGGCTTCCATACCCTAATTTTCATTAATATGCATATTTCAAATTTGGGTATGTATATACGTGAAGCCTTTTTTTGAAAATGGCTCCACTGAAAGTACTCATATACGTATTCATATTCATTTTTCAAATCAAAATAAGTTAGTGTAGAAAATAAAATAAATAAGGGAATAAATAAATGCATTTTGTTTTTTTAGGTAAAACTAGTTGTTTTTTATTGCAACATGCTATGCAAATCAACATTGGTGATAATTTTTTAATTCATTTGTGTATGTAGATGAATTATAATGGAAATAATAGTTCTACAAACACTCATATTCACTTTAATCACCAATTTGAAAAAATGCTTCAATATCATATTTTTTTGGCTTGCGGGCTTGATGAAATTTCTAGAAAAACAGTCGGGACAGTCATGTTTTGAGGGACCAAAAGGGAATATTTTTAAAACCAATTTCTATAATAAGTATCCCTTGATGTCTACTTTCCAACCCAATTTGAATCACTCAATTTGGATTTGAAACGAAAAAGTTAGAACCAAAAAATTGACCGGATGTCTAGCGGGAAACTCAGGAACAGAGTTGGGACGGTCAGTTTTTTGAGGCCTAAATGAATGAATTTTTAAAACCAGTTTTTATGGTAGATTCCCCTATGAATCTAGTTTCCAATGCAATTGGAATCACTCATTTTTGATATCATATGGGGAAGTTATGACCAAAATAATGACTGCCTATCGTAAATCAGCACTCTTAAAACTTTGTCTTTCCGGAACAGCACTTGCGTTTTTGCTGTTCCTTTTCTAAAGGAACAGCACTTTTAGTTTTTGGTGTTCCTTTTTCCAAAGGAACGGAATTTTCATTTTCACACTTTTTGTGTGTATTTTTTCTTTTTGGTGTGCATTTCTGTTGTTGTTCCCTACAAGGAACAACACTTTTTTTGAGTGTTTTTGTTGTTCCTTTTTCCAAAAGAACGACATTTGCATTTTCACACTTTTTTGTGTGTATTTTTGCTTTTTGGTGTGCATTTCCTTTGTTGTTTCCTACAAGGAAAAACACTTTTTTTTAGTGTTTTTGTTGTTCCTTCAAAGAAACAACACTTTGGGATTATTTTCGAGAGCAACCCTTCCTTCCGCTTGTGGGATTATTCCTAGTTCATCTTAATCACATTTTAATGATTCCCTTTCATGGCATGAAGTACACTATTTTTATGAGGACAAGTGATCCGGATTTAAATAGGAACGCAATAGATTACAGAGATAACCATAAATACAGAGATGCGATAACCATAAATAGAGAGATGCAGCGG
>APFE030583695.1:164857-196841 GCA_000404065.3 Pinus taeda
TCTATTTCCGTGTGCTATTCGATTCATCCTTCAAGATAGAAGATTTCTATTTGATTTCTGTAGGACATGATTGTTGCATTTATTTTTGTATATTAAGGTGTTGTTTCTCATTAAACTCAGTTGTTCTTACATTTTCCTAATTGTTGTCCCGTTTCTTATTTGTTGTTCCATTTCCTGTTAATTGCGTTATTATTGCTTTCGTGTGTAGAACGATCCAAGACTATAGTGAGCATTGACATTTACTGTCTGGTTCCCAGATCGATGATCTATTCCCTAATTTCCTTTGGTTCCATCAGTTTACAAAGGGATGAGTTACTATTACTGAACCCTTGACTAATCATTTGTTGTAGTTTTCTGAATGCATGATTTAAGTCTTAAAGTGCTTTATTGTAAGTAGATCTCATTTTGAGCATCCATTTGCTCTTGTATTTTGAGCACTGTACTACATCTTTCATAACATTACTCTTGAATAAATAGCCGCCTCACACTGAGTACACCCTTGAAATAAAAAGTCATCCCTGGGTTGACAGTTAATGTGAAGGTAATTAGGAGTTAAAAAGACACATTTTTATCACTCGACAACTGGTCCAGTAAGTTATAAGGGTACTTCGACATGGACTGGTCACACTTATGGATTATGTATAAGGGCAGAAAAAATTAGATCCAAGTAGAATTAGAGAGGTATATGAAGCACACGGTTACTCCCTTGAATGGGCACAATGAACCAATGTCTTTCTCAGAATTACTACTCGGCAATTACTTTCTTGAAACTCAACTGGGGTGTTATCTTGCATAGCCATCCCCAGTTCCACCAAACACACAGTTGGATCTCCTTCCTTGTCCAACTTGTGATAATGAACTATGTATAATTAGTAGTAGTAGTAGTAGTAGTAGTGCAGCTCATAGTCCCTGTACATATAATGTTTAGACTATGTATTTCGATGGTTTCAAAATGCAGGAGGGACCTTACAGCTGAACTCACAATTGGATCAATCAAGAAGAAGAAAATGGACACAAGTTTGCAACTACCATCCAAGGATAAATATCAGTGAAGACTCTACATCATCAAGCCATGCAGAGGTGAAGAGAAAGCATATCCAAGAATACATCCAGCACTCAATAGTAAAAAAGACTTGACATTGCCACATCAACAAGTAGTCTATGTCAACATTGTCATGTCATGAGTCGTCATATGCCACATCACTATTGTGTACATGTATATTATGTTCAAATGTATTGTAAAGTGGAAATCCAAAGGACACACATGAATATGAAGAATCATGTAAGTTGAAAAGTCATAGGAAGTCGAACAGTCACAAGGGTATTCAAAGATTCACAAGAGGAAAGCATCACCCCTTGGCTATAGATACCCCCTCATTGTATGAGAAACAACTCTTTCACCTTGGCTCCTCCCGCAAAGCATCATAGAGATCAGTTAGTTCTTTGACGAGCAAGGAGTGGCTCCAATGTCCCACTAGTAGGGCTAGTGATGTACATTGAAAAAATGTGTCTTGGAACTTTTTATTAATAATAGAAGCCTTTCAAGGCAACATGTTCTTCACACATGGACTATGAATTTTTGTAAGACTATTTTGTGAATGTTTGTATTTCATGTTTACTTTCACATGTCCTAAGATAATTGAACTATTCGGTTATTTTAATGCCTATCTTTTTGAGAATGTGTTATAATGGATGTCATTTTTGTCCCATCCTTGTCGACTATTCCACGAGATACTAGATAGATCTTTCCCTGTTTGTTAGTTTTTACGACCGTCGCATCTGTTGTGGACTATTATGCTAGATGTTAGATGGACCCTTCTAGTTCATGTGTGTCTCTTCTTGGGTGGTACTATTACCTCTCACTTAGAGGCTCACTTTTCTCCCCCTTTTGCAGTAGAAGAACCTTGACACAGTTGCAACTGGACACTCACCAGGAACACCTCCTTCACTTTACGAAGACACCATTGCATCACTCTCTTGTGCTAACACCTAGAGCCAAGGAAAATGTTTAAGGATTTGGAAACTAGGACTTTATATCGAATGGGACTTCTACACCAAACAGTGTTAGGTATTATTGGGACTTCATATCAGGGAGATACCCTGAATGTTGGTGGGGCCAACATCGTCAACATTTTTTGCACTAAAAGGAGGGAAGCCGGTATTTTATTGTTGATAGACCCACCAACCTCATCATGTTATCTTCTGGTGAATGCAGTAATGTTCATTCCACCTCCCCTACTCATTCTTCTGAAGTTGGTGACTCTTCTCAGCCCAATACTGAACGTGAAATCCTATACACATATTTGGACCATCCACGCCATCACCTGTCAATTTGCAAAAGTTGTTGGATTGCTTCTGGGAGTAATCAGTCTTCCATATTCTCCAAAGTAGAACAACACCACCTCCATAGGGATAGTAGTCTCATATATTGAAGACATGGTTCTTACCACTCTTCAGCAATTAGAAGACTCTATGGAAAAGGAATAATAACCTCCACTCTTTCACGGTGGTAACAGAGGCAACATTCCGCTCTAGGGTGCAACTTTCAGCAGGACAGGTCGAGAAGAAGAAGAAGAGCCATCAGACTCTGACAAAGAGGAGAATGACATTAAATAAGAAGAAGACATGGCAGACAAAAATCTAGATTGGATGACTCAAGGTCCACTCACACTTTTGAGTGTCTTGCATAAGATGCCAAAGCATTCAAAGAAGATTTTAACAAAGTATGACCCTGATAAGACAGTGAAGGTTGAAGACTATTTGGATAACTTTTACCTACATCTAAAAACACTTGAGGTACATTACAATGATGTTGCATGTAGACTTTTTCCATGTACCTTGGATGGTAGAGTAGTTGTATGGTATCACAACCTTCCTCTGAACTCCATATAGAATTGGAGGGGGTTCAAGAAGATCTTTCTTGAAAAATTTGATGATGGAAAGACCCCTGCCATGTTATTAAAATAGCTAGGTAATCTCAAAATGGAGAAAAAGGAAAAAGTGAAAGATTTCAACCAGAGGTTCAATTGCATCTTAAACAAATTTACAAAAAAATACAAAACCTCATGACTCCATCACCATATATTACCACACTTCTTCCTTGCTAGAAAGTATTGTGCAGTTTGTCAAGCGAACTATGAAACAAACATTGATAGAAAATTACAAAGAGGCTATGACTATTGAGAAGGATTTGTGTGGTATTGGAGTCATCTCAAATGATGAACTAGCAAATGACTCCAAGGACATGGTTAAGAGGTCTCAGGCCTTTGTGAGCAGGGCTAAAGAGAAAGAACCAATTGATCTTGAAACCTTGGCTTGCCTCATTAAGTCTCTGACCACTAAAATGGCATAACTCAAACATAGGATAAGCGAGACCACCATGAGCAGCAAGCCTCCCAGTTTTAACTAGTTCAGAAGGACTGCAGCTTCCAACATTGGCAGTAATCAACCTAAAAAACTTGTGCAAAGTTCCATGCTATCTTGAACATTGAGAAGATGGGCATGGATAAATATTGAATGTTTCATCAAGAGAGTCATTTGTAAAGATGTGTCCATAATAGAACCAAGCCATGAGTATGATGGTTGTGCAACTTGCTGATTTGGTCATGGCTAAAGGGCATGCTAAGCCTGATGAAGAAAAGGAAGAAGCTATTGTTTCCAATGAAGCTCCAAGTGTTGGGCATGCAGTGAACATTTTTAGCTTTTTCCTCATCCCCCAAAAGAGTACTACTAATAAGTAGCCTACGAGTAACGGTTCGGCCCAGAATTAGAAAAACTAGTACAACCTAAGAAGCCACGGGTCGACCACCACAATTGAGTTTCCGAAGTAGAAATTCAAAGAAAACCTACTAAGGAAAATCAACCTACCAGCTCACTCAACATAAAACACTCAGGGAAAGTCCAGGAAAGTAGTCTCAATGAAAAGTGTTTCCAACAACAGTAAGGACACAACCATCCATCTGAAAACCACACAACAAGTTCCATCCCTAGACACCTCGGTCAATCTTCCCATTGTGGATTATAAAATTTTGGATGATATTAAGAAGGTTCATGCAAACATATCCATGTTCGAACTAACAAAGATCACAAGCCAATGGGACATCCTTCTATGAGCACTTGGGAAAACCTCCACAGGTAACGCTACCTCTTCAGACAAGGGACCTAGTAAGTCTCCTAACACTCTACATCTCTACTTAATGCACTCATGGTGGATGTAAACACACTCTGCCCATCATTTTTGTTAACTTTAAAAATCTTCAATTTCAATGTATGTAATTGCTTGGTTGATTCTTGTGCATCAGTGAATGTCATTCCGTTATCTATTGCCAAGAAAATCAATGTTAAATGGGGAAATATAGTTGCACATATTATTCAGCTGGATAGGACTCATGTCTAGGCAATATGTGAACTCAAATATGTCATCATTTGCTTATCATCTAACGGACGAGTCCACCGTTGCCTCAACATAGTGATTATGGATATTTCGAAAGCATACAGAGTGTTGTTGAGTAGAGACTGGTACAATAAGCTACAAGGGTAGTTTGGCATAGACTGGTCACACTTATGGATTCTGTATAAGGGTAGAAACAAGCAGATCCAAGTAGAATCAGAGAAATATATGAAGCACACGATTACTCCCTTGAATGGATGTTGAAAATGGCAACAAGAAATGCTAAAAATAGAAGTGCTAAAAATGGCATTGCTATAAATATCATTTCGGGATGGATTTCAATTTAGTTAGTCCCTGAACTAAAATTGAGAAGTAAAATTCGAATTTGATCTTAGGAGCTATTTGTAAAATAATTAATGAATTCATCTTATGTTAATTAGTTGTAGAAAATCAAATATGAAGTCTATGTGAAGACATGCAACGGTTTCTCCATTGATTGAGGAATTTATCCATCAGTTAAAGAGATAAGGATGAGTTGTAATTAGTTGGCTCAGTTAACTGAGTCAAGTCCAATTAGATTAGTTCCAACAGTTTGTGAAATTAATTGTGAGTTCAGTTAGTTAATGTTTGCATGCATGTAGCTGCTGCACTTCAGATAACTGAATATTCTCTCGTAAAGAACTCATGCATGTCAGTTCAGTCAGAGACCTAGTTGAGATCAAATGATGGGACAGTGTACTATCAGTTGGAGGAATTTTCCTATATAGGAAACTCATCCATGCAGAAGGAATTATCTCCTTCAGGTTTGTGTAGTTATTTTAGAGGTCAGAGCAGTGTGTGAGGGATTATTACACACAGGTGGTAGCTTGAGGACCGAGGAGTAACTGCGTAAGGAAATAGGAGGCTTGGATGGCAAAGGAGAAGGTTTGTGAGAAGAATTTGACTGTCTATGAGTAGCAGAGGGATTGTACTAAGAGCTGGATAGATTGTGAGCTAAAGTTTTCTGTAATCTAGACATATTTCCACTTGTATGATAATACAAAGATTGGGGTTTTAGGATGAGGGTTTCCCTAGAGTATTCTTCTATGTTTCATGTGTATGATTTCTCATTCTTAGTTATATGTTCTCTCTTGATCTTGCTCAATTCGATTAAGCTTCTGCAAAGTGTTGTAGAAGTAGATCTTGTATTGTGTTTTAATATATTGCATAATCTGTTGATCTATAGTGGGAATTTCTACATGGTATCGGAGCAAAGGTGATCAAAACGGTGAAAAATATACTAGAGGAGATTTTGAAGTTTTAAGTTTTGGGCCGCGATTTTTCAGAGAAGATCTGAAACTTTTTGTGCAAATTTTTCAGAAACAAATAGCATATCTAGATTCCTTGTGGAAAAAGACCCAAATTCAAAAAAAAAAAAATGGTTGAATCGAAGTTTGGATGAGGGAGATATCGCTGATTTAAAATCAGCTCTTTTTCCAGAAAATTTCATGACGGCAGGAAAGATGAAACAAATTGGTGTGCTAGCCAAGAACCTGTATGCATTTGAGGTACAAGATGCATGCAAAGCCTTGAGGAGCAAGACAAAGGTTAGATACTTGGTGGTTGAGAGGGACAGTAAATTACTACTCAACATGTAGCACCAGAAGAAGTCTCAGACAATTGTGGAGGAGCCACAATTGGTGAAGCAACTTCAGGAGGTTGTGGAGCAGCCACAACTGGAGAAGCTGAGTGGAGACCAAGTGGAGGCATCCACTCATGCAGAGACCTCCAATAGGGGGAAATTTAGATCCAAGTGAGCAGAGGGATCACATGCA
Organism: Pinus taeda; assembly: GCA_000404065.3. Classification (NCBI taxonomy): domain Eukaryota; kingdom Viridiplantae; phylum Streptophyta; class Pinopsida; order Pinales; family Pinaceae; genus Pinus; species Pinus taeda. Next base: position 171,062 of record APFE030583695.1, read on the forward strand.
TCCATACCTCTAGGTAGGAGGTGGGAAATGTGGAGTGACAGTCCCAAGAAGGTTGGAATAGGGGCAAGATCATTGAGGTACCCAACCTCTTTGATTAGACCTTGCTATAGGAGCCCCGACGAGGAGTAGCAGGACTAGCTGAGTGGGTAGAGACAGATTCGTATGGAGCAGCAGAGAGAGCTACAATGCAGGAATCCCAAGACAATGTAGAGCTAGCACGCTGCAACAATGCGAGAGGCACAGGGGTGTTGCACCAGTGCAGGATGGCACAGAGAGGTGTGCAACAATGCGAGATGCATGGAGTGTTGCAGCAGCTCAAAGGCCAAAGAGGGAGCACTTGTCAGCAATTGATGGAGCTTCAGCATCAGAGGATGTTTCTAGCCCAATAGGGATGTCAGTTGGGAGTTTTTTTCTGTTTCTAAAGTTGTTGGAGCAATAACACTTGGGAGAAGTGTTGCATGCAGAACATTTCAAAGATTTAGGATCGGGTTCGAGTTGAATGCCTTTCTTGTTGAGATGGAGTGTTGAAAATGGCAACAAGAAATGCTAAAAATAGAAGCGCTAAAAATAGCATTGCTATAAATAGCATTTCGGGATGGATTCCAATTTTAGATAGCCCCTGAACTAAAATTGAGAAGTAAAATTTGAATTTGATCTTAGTAACTGTTTGTAAAATAATTAATTAATTCATCTTGAGTTAATTAGTTGTAGAAAATCAAACATGAAGTCTATGTGAAAACATGCAACAGTTTCTCCATTGGTTGAGGAATTTATCCATCAGTTAAAGATATAAGGATGAGTTGTAATATTGAGTTGTAATTAGTTTGCTCAGTTAACTGAGTCAAGTCTAGTTAGATTAGTTCCAACAATTTGTGGAATTGATTGTGAGTTTAGTTAGTTAATTCTTGCATGCATGTAACTGTTGCACTTCAAATAACTGAATATTCTCTCATAAATAACTCATGCATGTCAGTTTAGTCAGAGACCCAGTTGAGATCAGATGATGGGACATTGTACTATCAGTTGGAGGAATTTTCCTATATAGGAAACTCATCCATGCAGAAGGAATTATCTCCTTCAGGTTTTTGTAGTTATTTTAGAGGTTAGAGCAATGTGTGAGGGATTATTACACACAGGTGGCAGCTTGAGGACTGAGGAGAAACTACACAAGGAAATAGGAAGCTTGAAGGGCAGAGGAGAAGGTTTGTGAGAAGCCTTTGACTATCTATGAGCAGTAGAGGGATTGTATTGAGAGTTGGATAGCTTGTGAGCTAAATCTTTGTGTAATTCAGACATATTTCCACTTGTATGATAATACAGAGATTGGGGTTTTAGGTTGAGGCTTTCCCCAGAGTATTCTTTTGTGTTTCATGAGTATGACTTCTCATTCTCAGCTATATATGTTCTCTTGATCTTGCTCAATTCGATTAAGCTTCCGCAAAGTGTTGTAGAAGTAGATCTCGTATTGTGTTTTAGTATATTGCATACTTTGTTGATCTACAGTGGGAATTTCTACAATGGTTACAATGAACCAATGGCTTTCACAGAATTACTATTCGACAATTACTTTCTTGAAACTCAACTGGGGTGTTATCTTGCATAGCCATCCCCAATTCCACCAAACACATAGTTAGATCTCCTTCCTTGTACAACTGGAGACAATGAACTAAGTACCGTTAGTAGTAGAAGTAGTATTAGTGCAGTTCACAGTCCCTATACATATGATGTTTAGACTATGTATTTCGATGATTCCAAAATGTAGGAGGGCTCTAGAACTGGTTACGTTTTAATAGACCCACTGCAGAGAAAGCATTTGATCTTTAGCCTCTTGGAATTTGCATGCATCAATAACACCACAAAGTAAGAAGCACTCATCTTGGGCTTGCAAAAATCCATCGACCTTAATGTTACCATCCTGAAAGTGGTAGGTGACTTAGAAATCATGGTGCAACAGGTACGTAACACCATACATTGTGTGTCACCTCATCTTAAGAGTTATCAACAAGAGGTTTGGCGTATTCTCTCACATTTCCAAGATTTTAATATTATTTTTGTCCCAAGAATGTGTAATGCAGTTGCAGATGCATTAGAAAATGTTGTTGATAGGATGTCACCATTAAGGGACACTTTTTCTATTGAAATTATTTATAAACCTTTTTTCCTAGATAATACTAATTTACATATTTTTTATGATGACCAACAGATACTATATTTTATGGTGAACGCTGACATTTTCTAAGATGTAGATATCGATGAGGATGAGCATGAAGAGGCACTGCAAGATGTGGCCAATACAATTAAAGGAAACCCCATCCCAAAGCGTGTGGTATCATTGGAAAAAGTTGTATGATCCACAAAACTACTTCCAGGGACCCATCAATGCCAGGACCCACAGTTCCACTCTGTCACATGAACAGATCAACTTGGGAACAGATGAGGATCTTAAATATGTCAATCTTTGTACTTGTTGCACACCACAAGTGGGCAAGTCTTCATCCTCTTATTTAAGCAGTATCCTGGTGTCTTCGCATGGACATATGATGAACTCAAGACATTTGACATGTGAATCATCCAGCATGTAATACCAATCAAGGAAGGGACCAAGCCATTCCAACAGAAGTTGAGGAAAGTACATCCCATGCTTTAGCCTCTCATACAGAAAGACTTGAGAAAATTGTTAGATGCTTGGATCATATACAGAGTGTGACACTCAACGTGGGTGTCAATTTGGTTCTTATAAGGAAGAAGTCTAGGGATATCTGCCTATGTGTAGATTTCTGGAGTCTCAACCGTTCCTTGGACAAAGATAACTACCGCTGTCATCCATGGATAAAATACTATGAATAGTATCAGGCTCTAAAATGTTTTATATAATAGACAAATATTTAGGATATAACCCGGTTCTTGTCACAGATCCTAATAGACTCAAAACAATGTTCAGAAAAAAGTGGGGCACATTCACGTTTCGACAATTTTTGTTTGGGCTAGTCAATGTTGATGCAATATTCCAACATACCATGGAAATCACCTTCCACGGGCTTATTCGGCAGAGCGTAGAAGTTTATCTTGATGATGTAATTGTATTTTCCAAACATAGGTCAAACCACCTATGCCACTTGAATAATATTTTTGAGCAATGCCACAAGTACGGGATATCCTTGAATCCCAAGAACAGTGTCTTTGCAGTTTTCGAGGGTAATCACTTGGGACACATCATTGCTAAAATTTGGATCAAGGTAGACCTAGACAAGGTTAGGACAATCACGTAGATTCCCTTCCCAATGAATAAGAAATCCATGAAGTCTTTCTTGGGGAAGATCAACTTCCTCCGCAATTTCATCTCTGACTATGCCCAGATTGTTAAACCAATACAAGATATGGTGAAGAAGGACACAGTATACCATTGGTATAAAAGGGAAAAGGATGTGTTTTCCTGTATCAAGTAGGTTATAGCAGAAGCACCCACATTGTACATCCCAGACTTTGGTAAATATTTCTTACTCTACTATTTTGCTTCTGATACCTCTATTGTTGTTGTACTCACCTAGAAGGATGAATTGAACAATCAATGGCCTATCTCCTTCATGAGTGCAAGTTTCCAAGGACCAGAGCTTAACTACCTTTCCATGGAAAAACAAGATTATGTGGTGTATAAGGCAGTAAATTACTTTAACCCCTATCTGTTGAAGAATCATTGTGTTATCTTTGTTCCACACCCAGCAATCAGGTCACTACTTGTTCAACAAGAGTTGGGTGAAAGGAGAGCGAATTGGATGATCGAGTTACAAGAGTATGATCTAGAAATCAAGCCAGTTCACATAGTCAAGGGTCATGGTCTTTTCCAACTAGAAGCAAAAGAAGTAGACACAAAAGTGGAAGAAGAAGAGCTCGCTAGATGGGAGCAAGAGATTGAGATGTATAACATTGAGTGAGCCTCCCCCATTACAAGCTTAAACTCTTGGTACACAAATGTGCACCAATACCTTGAGCACGACACAATGCCCTCTTAGTTTTCCACATGAAAAAGGGGCACTCTGACTTAAATCATTATCTTATCAGTTGGTATATGGGGTGTTGTTTAGAGAGCACCACAATGGAGTACTACTCAGGTGTTTGGAGGCGCAAGATTCAGAAAAGGTATTACATGACCTCCATGATGGATCAGTCAGGGGAAACTTTGTTGGAAATGCTACAGCACATAAGGTTATGTGTGTTGGCTTCTGCTAGCCCACATTATTCAAAGATGCCCATGATTACGCCCACAAGTGTTTGGTCTGTCAAAGGTGTGTCGACAAAAACCAGAGGTCAGCAGCCCCGCTGCATCCAATGCAGTAGAAGAATATTTTCAACAATGGGGCTTGGACATCATTGGGGAAATTTTCATGCACTCATTAAAGCAGCACCACTACATCTTAACTTCTATAGACTATTTCATGTGGCGAACAGAAGCAGTTCCATTCACATAGGTGAATGATCAAGAAGTCATTAGATTTCTGCAACAGAACATCATTTCCAGGTTCAACATTTTTATGTCACTTGTTTTTGACAATGCAACCTACTTTTCATCATTAACAATTTATGATTTTGCATTGGAAAAGGGTATTATATTGAAGAATTCAACTAATTGTTATCTGTGGGGGGATGGTCTTGTTGAATCCACAAACAAGAACCTTATCTGCATGATCAAAAATACCATATTCTTTATATAGTGAAACTGGCACTCTGCTTTGGTGAATTCCTTATGGGATGACCAAGTCACGCAAAAAAATTCCCTAAACACCTCCCCTTACTTCTTGGTGTATAGGAAAGAATCCATCTTCCCCTCAAATATATACTTGCCCGCTGTCCAACTTTCGCAAGAGTCCCAAAGAAAGCCATGTTTGTTAGTTTAGCGTAGTATGGAAACTCTTCACAAGCTATAGGAAGAAAGGATGAAAGCTAAAGAAAAAAATTTGCTTCACCAGAGTCATATCAAGAGGTGGTTTGACAGGAAATTTAGAGGGAAAAACAGCTTTGGTGTCGGTGACTTAGTCTTAAAGTGGGATAAGGCCCACGAGTACAAAGGCAAGCACACTAAGTTTCATTTCCTATGGATTGGGCCATTCACGGTATATGAAAATCTTGGCCAGCACACATATCATCTTCAATCACTTGATGGGAAGATAGACTCTCTCCCTATCAATAGCCAAGGCTTGAACAATACTTTCAATGAAAACTTGGGGTTGTTCCCTATAGTATGTACATAGTATTTTATGTTGTTCTCTATTGTTTATTTGTTTGTTTGAATTTATTTATTTTTTGGTTTCCGTTATGTGAATAAGTATTGTGCATATGTTGAGACTTCTAAGTGTTTGTGTGGATAAACCATAAAGAGGCTTGTGACACTTTAGCATTTGGCTAGCCTTATGTTTGTCTTCCTTGTTTTGGTCACATATTTTGGTCGATGAAGTTCCGACGGAAAATATGATCCATCTGTAAGCAAAATTTTGGTCTAACCATGAACCTATGTCTAGTCCAAAAACCTCATGCCTATACTCTTTCTACTTTGGTGTTCTCAAGCTTATCCAACTAGTAGAAATGGAGAAGGGGAAAATGTAAATGAGAAAACTTAAATCAGAGGTCTCTATATGCTTCTTTGAAGGAACAACCTCTTTTTCTCTCAATAAGTCAAGATCCCTCTTCCACCCCAAAATAAATAAGTGTCAATCCACAGTTCTCTTTAAATAAATAAATAAAGGAAAAAGAAGAGAAAGGCTTCCTACATAGAGAGGTTAAGAAAGAAACTCTACCTAGGTACTATCCAAGCTCACCGGCAGTGGAGAAATGTTTGTGTTCTTGCATGATTCTACCAAGATACTTTCCAAGCCTACTGGCAAAGGAGAAACACCAGAGATGAAAAATTATACTCTGAAAATATTAAGCTCGCAAGCTACACTATCCTTCCCAACTAGAAACATTGTGATTATGTTGAACCTTATGTTGTGTTCAAATGAGAAGGTATAGGGGGGGCCATGTCTATTCAAGGGATAAGTGGGAAGGCCAAAAGAAATCTACACAATGAATTAATACTCCCTGAAGAACAAAGGCCCTGCACAAAAGAAGTTAACCAAGACAGAGAAGTTGGAGTTCAACCAATGTGTCACCAATTGTTGTAGTTGCTGCAACACCCTCCAAAATTTTGGATTACACTCAAATTTAGGAGACATCCTTGGTCTTTTCATTTGTTGTTGCAAACATTAGAGCTCATTTCATTAGATTTCCCGAAGTTCTTTGGTCCCTTTTGCATGTTGGATTAATTGTCGTATTTTCATGTGTTTGACTGTCATACAATGTTTGCGAGCCTTTGATGATGGTTTCAAAGGTCGATATTTGTGTATTTGAGTTATCCCAACCATGTAAACATCTTTCGCATTCATACACAATTTTTTTAGCATTGTCGCACAAGTGTTGTCACAGTCGTCCTAAAGCCTATCTTAAGTGTCACACTTGTCGTATCTTGTCGTGAGGAAGTCACACAGAGGGAAATGATTTTTTGTGTTTTTCAATGATCTATGTTTTCATCTCATCAAAGTATGCTAAGTATGTTATCATAGTCAAAGTTTATCACAAGATGATCTCTCATCTTGCACTTATCCATTTTTAGAAAATCTTCCTGACTAGGCAACTTAGCTTCACTATGCCTCGACTGAACTGAGCACTGCATAGTCTTATCCCTCTAGGTTGTGACCCTACTACTTGGAACTACACATTGCATAGTCCCTGTCCTCCAGGGTTGTTGCTCTGTGAAATCCCTGAGTCCATCCCCCGACCTTGACCTCCATAATTGCGCAGTTGTGTCTCACAGTCAACCTTGAACTGCACATTTCACATCTTCAACCCTAACGCCTTCTCCTTGCCTATTGTAACTATGCATTGTATAGAAGCCCAAACTCCCTTGGCCTCCAAAACTGTGTTGAATCTTCCTCCAGTGACCCTTCCCTCAACCGGACCCCATTGCCTCCAGAAATTGCATAGTTTTTTCTCTCAAGCCTCTGTGAGTTTCACATTGTGTAGTCTCAGAGCCCAAGCTCTCCCCCTGTTTGTCGAAACTTTACAATGTGAATTCAATGGCCCTTTCCCCCAATATGTGACTTGTCCTAAGCTCATTTCATGAATAAGAATGCATCATCTTAGACTAGGAGTTTTTCGGACTGATGTCATCCTGTCATGAATGAATTTCATAAACAAGTACACTATCAAGTCATGACAAGATGATGAAGAAGGAGGGAAGAATGCTTAAAGACTCTCTTGTAGCTAAACTCATAGGTGGATCAATCAAGAAGAAGAAAAGAGACACAATTTTGCAACTACCATCCAAGACTAAAGATCATTGAAGACTCTGCACATCAAGCCATGCAAAGGTGAAGAGAAAGTGTATCCAAGAAGACATCCAAAACTTAACAACAACAGTGACTTGATAGTGCCACATCATCAAGTAGTCTATGTCAGTAGTGTCATGTCATTTCATGTCATGAGTGGTCATATACCACATCACTATTGTGGACCATGCATATTATATTCAAATGTATTGTAAAGTGGAATTCCAAAGGACACGCATGAATATGAAGAGTCATGTAAGTTGAAAAGTCATAGGAAGTCAAACAATCATGAGGGTAGTCAAAAAGTCACAAGGGGAAAGCATCACCCCTTGGCTATATATACCCCCTCATTGTATCATCAAAGGACTCTTTTCACCTTGGCTCCTCTAGCAAAGAATTAGAGAGATTAGCTAGTTCTTTAAGGAGCAAGGAGTGGCTCCAATGTCCCAATATTGGGGCTAGTGATGTATGTTGTAAACATGTGTCTTGGAATGTTTACTTAATAATAGAATCCTTTTAAGGCCAACACGTTCTTCATGCATGGATTGTGAATGTTTGTATTTCATGTTTTCTTTCACATGTACTAAGATAGTTGAACTATTTCGGTTATTTTAGTGCTTATCTTATTGATAATGGGTTTTAATGGTTGTTATTGATGTCCCATCCTTGTGGACTATTCTGTGGGATACTAGACATATATTTCCATGTTTGTTGGTTGTAACGACTATCGCATCTATTGTGGACTATTCTGTTGGATGTTAAACAAACCCTTCCAGTTCATGTGTCTTTGGTACTATTACCTCTCACTTAGAGGCTCACTTTTCTCCCCCCTTTTTCAGTAGAAGAACCTTAACACAGTTTCAACTGCACACTCACTAGGCACACCTCCCTTGCTTTTCGAAGACACCTTTTCATCACTCTCTTGTACTGACAGTCAGAACCGAGGAAAATCTTTAATGATTTGGCAATTGGGCCTTTATACCGAATGGAATTCCTACACCAAACGGTATGAGGTCTAATTGGGACTTCGTATTAGGGAGATCCCCTGAAAGTTGGTGCGTCCAGCACTGTCAACGAACATGTAATAACATTTTTAATTATAGAGATTCCAACCACTTTACTATGGAAATTCTTAACTTGTAAATAACTCTTCTTGCAATATCATGGGCCAATATAATGGTTTATGAATACCACATACCCAATATGACATGAATTGATATGACATTTTTTAATTAATTAATTTGAGATAAATTTATTAAAAGAGAAAAACTAAGTTGGAGATAAATATTACCTCTTGATCTATGAATATTACAGTATATACTATGGAGGTTAAATCTCTACCATCCACCTAATAATTACCAATGTGAAACACTTATTATGAAATAAACATTCCTATGATGTAATTATTAAAACCAACCCAAATAAATAAGAATTGACCTATAATATTTTTGAATAAAAACTAACCACCAATTAAATATTTTAAATTGGATTATCTAGATTTGTACCAATTCACTATTCTCTCTCTCTATTGGAAATTCTTGTAATTTTATTCTCTTGAACGAATAATTAAAAATATAAAAAAATCATGAAATACTTTTTAATTTTATGATTAAAAGTTGAAACCTAAAAGTCTATTGATAAAAAATATAATTTTTTTTAACTTTATGTTAAACAAATGCTAAGCAATCAAAAATATTGGGCCACTCGTGACCTTTACACCACAGATTGTCGTAACTATTGGTGGGAAAAGTTCCCTAAGGTAAGGCTTGACATCCTCAATAGAGAAGAATAAGAAAATCAACAAGAATCAATCAAGAAATCATGCCAAACATGTGAATTATTAAATGTGGACTTGGAAACTTACTTGGAGGTCCTACGTTTGAAGATGTTCCCTTAGGGTCCAAATGCTCTACTTCCCCCAGAATCGAGCAGGCCGACAAATAAATTTAGAGAAACATATACATGATATATAATTCAATGTGAATACATAAAATGTATGTTAGATCATCATATATAAACATATAATATGTTATTCATGAGACTAACATATCAAGAATAATACATGAGCTTATTTATTGATAATCAGCAATAGGTACAGGAAAGATACAACCTAATCCAAGCCAAAGTGTTGACGAAGCCTTCCTATGGATCTGTCCATCCTGTGCCATGAAGACAACCTCTCTAATAATGCAAGGAGATTCTATAAGGATGATGAACATCTCTGCAAAGGAAACAAGGGTTTCCATAGAGATTGGGAGTGCAGGAGGAATGTGAAAATCAAACTTAATATGGGGGAAAAATGGGTATATTGTCGACAGCCCTTATCTTGTGTTTTAGGCCTACCCAAGGTGTGTATATATACCACCTGAAATTAGTTAATTTAGTTGTGCTACAGGTTCCTATAGGTTGGCTCTCGGTAAAACCCGTGAACCCCACCCGAAAAATAGCATAATATTTTATTTTTTCATATTTAAAAAGGTATATGCAGGTTCATAGGTATACGCTTTTGAATGGGAAAAGTCGCGTATGGAATTTGAAATATTTTATTTAATAAAGTATCAAGTCTGCATGGGCAAAGGTTTCCCATGGCCATACAAGAGCGTCAAAATCTACAAGAGTGTTAAATGATGTTATAACATATGCCCCCTAATATAGGAGGTTAGAAGGGGTACATGATGGTCGAAATGTATTAATTATAGAGAGAGGATTCATCTGAAAACCCAAGAGGAGATCACCAAATTCCAGCTCATCAAATACCTATGGAAAGGAGTCAGAGGCGGGCAAACCCATGCTCAAAAGCAATAAATCATGTTTGTTGATCAAGTATAAGTGGATCCAGAATGTATACATAAATGAATAGAAGAAGTTGTAGAATACATAATGGATCATCAGATCATAGTTGCAAAAGAAAAAAATGGAGCTATGTCTCAATATCACATATAGAAGAACATCCAATCAATGAGAAAAGAAAATTGTCTGATCAATGATGTTACATAATTGATCCTTGTAAAATTACCAAGTCATAAAGGTGGAATAGTGGTAATTCATAAACTCGGGTGCCAACATATAGAATGTTGCTGTGAAGAATTGCAACATATAAGGTGGAAGGTATCATTGGTAGAAAATTGAAGGAGTTTTCAAGTGAACCACGATGATGACACAACCCGATGTCTTCACCAACCGCAGATGGTACATTTCTACACTATGAGAATAAATGTGTTGAAGTCAGTCATGTGAGAAATCGTTTGATTACCGATCATTAATGTATACCATTAACAAATGTGAGACAACTCACCAATAATGATAATGAATTTCAAGGTACCCTTATACCATCTAATAAGTGTGAATAAATGTGTTGAAGTCGAACACTTGAAAGAATATATCAATCAAGAGACATTGAAGGTGAAGGAGTCTGTCACTAGTGAATGCAAACCTTAAGGTACTAAAAAAAGGACTCTTGACCTTATTCCCAGAGCAATGAGTCAGTGTCTTTGGGAAAATATCTACTAGAAGGAAGGCATTAAGGCATCCCACATCAACTAGCGTGAGTGTAACCCGCAGGCCAATAATTTGGAAGAACTCGGATGAAGAGAGATGAAGTAGTTGCTTCGAAGTACATTTTTGTCATACACAGGATGTGGTTAGTTCACAATAGAAATAATCTGAACCAACCAATAATGAAAGATAAACACAGAGGCGAGGAATCCACCAATAGGGTCAAATGGAAACCAAGGTCCTACACAAATCTCAATGTGTGATAATGTAAGTTGACGCGAACACAAGGGAAACCACTCAATCAAAGACCAATAATATTGATTGGTGTTGAGTACAAGGTCACCTATCAATTATGTAAATAGGGTCAAGGTGTGACTCTAGGTTTACTCTCAGAGAAATTTGTCGAAGTCGATAAGAGAAAACCCGCTAGAAAGAAGTGAATAGGTACCTCCTTAACTAGCATGAGTAAAGGACCAAATAGCTAATGTGATATTGATGATAACTTGACAGACCAGGTATGGAAGACAAAAATGAGTCAAGGACACTGTAGAATGGCTGACAACACGTTTACTTCCCTTGCACAAAATCGCGACTCAATGTCACTTTATGGCAGCATATAATAACTTTGTATAGGTTTTCAATGCAAGAGGCATTAACAAACTCTCCATATGATTGGAAGAGATAACCAGGTTATGGCCTCCCTAAAGCTAGACTAAGTATCGTCCCAATGGAGGAAAAACTCATTTTAAGTTCTTTGTTCAAGTGTGACACAACTAACTCTAGCTGCCATCAAATGATGAAGAAACTGTCTTGTTCCCACTCTATTTGGAATATTTGATTTTTTTGTATTTTTCATGTTTAAAGCCTGGAAAAGAATAAAATAATGCCTATATTATAGTAGAGAGAATGAGTGTCAAGGGAAAGTGCACTAGTTACTAGGACTGGAACAATCCTATGCTCAATGCAAGGTGGTGGATGTTGGTCATCAACACTCAGGGGAATGTTCTTTCCATGAAAAAATAGGTGTCAATTCGCAGAGGCTAATGAATGCATTATTTGAAATTGCAAAAGGTCATGGTCAAAAGTGGCTTATACATGAGTCCAAATGCAGCTAACTTAAGACCAAAAGAGGTACAAGTACAACTTAACGCATAGGAGTCTCTAAGGTGTAAGGCCAGAAAATAGAGAAGAAGAAGAAGAATGAAGCTTCAACTCAAAGTCATGGCGGGACTAAAGAGGACTCTCGAGTCTAAGAACAAAATTTCATCATGGGTGCCAAGTGACAACAAGGTACTATCTAGGGTGCCTATGATAAGGTAGTTTCCTACCACACAAGCTATGACACTTCTAAGCAGCGAGAAGGTTTTGTGTCACATCTTGGTGAGGTTGATCCCTAAGGCCAAAAAGGAAAATGAAACTGAGAATAAACAATGCAAGTGGAGAACCTAACCTATATGCTAGTTTTGAGAACCAATACCTGTCAGAGCGGATCAACCATGAAAATACCCAAAGGAGAAGTCTTCAAAGTTCCGTAGACGTGATTAGGAACACTAGGAAAGAAGTTAATACATCCCATATATAAACTTCAGATAAAATCTTGTGTTATAAACACAAAACTTGAAAATGTGTACCTTATATATACAATATGGTACAAGAAGCACACAATCTTTTGGCTTACGCATAATACTTCTTCAGGACAAGCCCCTTGTGAGACTCAAGCTAAGAACTCCTTTGGTAGCTAAAGCTCATGGCTTTAAAAAGTTCCTCATGTGAAGGACACTCAACATCCAAGAAGTCATGAGAACCTGAAGGATCAAAAGAGGGAAGTGAGGGGTCCCATGCCCCTATAGGAAAAATCACTCGATCAGCTACCGAGATCGAGTCCTAAGAAGGAGAAAAATAGTTCAAAGGGTCCTTCTCTGAAGCAATTAAGCATTGAGGATATAATGCCACATAGTTCACCTATGGCAGGGAAGAGTCTAATTAAACACTTGGAACATACCAAGGGGTATTCTAAACTAATTTTGAATTAGGAGGGTGATTATCATATGCAAGGTGATCAATAATGATAATACTTCCGCTATTAGGAAAAGACATCACTCGAAAGAGTGAGGACACCACATCATTCATAACATAGACATAATCATGCCAAAGTAACATATTAAAGTCTAAAGGGTGATCAACCACCACCATATTGATTAAGACAATCTTCCCACCTAAAGTAATATGAAATTGAGGAAGAACACCCATAGATTTATTAGGTTTTCTATCATAGGCTAACAGCTGGCTATCAACTACCAACAACGTTGAAGAAACCAAAGCATTCCAAGTTGAGGAGGATATAATATGTGCATAGGATCCTTCATCCAACATACATAGATAGACATTTATGGAATTAACTCTGACCCTTATTTGGAAAGGTGCAGCAGAAGGAAGACAAGGCTCAACAATATTATCCCAATCAAAGCAAACACTCCTAGAATACTCAAAGAGACCGGCATGCCCCCTAGACCAGAAGACTCTGAACTAGAAATCAAGAAGACTTTGTTCTTAGGCACTTCACCCCCCAAAAGAGGAGTGGGATAGGTCGAAGATTACATTGGCTCAACCACTTCATCAACTAGTGGCTGAGTAGATTGTTGAGAAACCATAATAGATTCAGGAGTAGAAGAACCTTTAGAATCAGACCACAAAATTTGTACCACTAAAATACCAAGGCAAAAATGAGTAAGATGATATCCCTTACACATATTACAAGGGAAATTAGGTTTAAATCTTCCATGCTAGGTTTATGATCAACCTCAATGCTTCCAACATGGCAAGCAGTTGCTGGTGGAGAGTCTCCAACATGACTTGCAAAGGTTAGTGACTCTTTTCCAAGATAGATAGGACTTGTGCCCCCATATTGATTCACAGAAGTAGGTGAGTTATCAGAAATATGACTCACAGAGATAAGTGACCCATTTCTAGTATGACATGCAGTGACTAGAGTTGTGCCCCCATCATGACTTGCAGCAGTTGAAGGCTCATCTCGAACATCACTAGCAGAGGTTGGTGATGATTCATGGAAATAACTATTGTTCTTCTTATTCTTCCTCTTTATATTCTTTTTAGACTTCTTATTACAAGATGCAAGAGAAAGAGGAAGCCTACATTTCTCTAGCGAAGAAGGAAAAATTAGCACCCATATGATTCCCTTGAAATAAAGCACTCATCTAAGAATATTTAAGAACATTTGGAATATTTGGGGTGGACCACAGCCAAACTAGTAGTCCAAAATTCAATCCAGGAATATTCAAAGTGGCGATCAAGGGGGTACCAACATTTCCAAAGAAAGGAAAAGCACAAGGATCCCCTTTTGGAGGGGTCCCTTGGTTAGTGTCCACAAGAACATTGTCCATACCCAATTTATATGTAGATCCTTCCCTTACGGGATTATTCAAATGAATTTTCAAGGAAGAGAGATGCACAATCAAATTTTTGCTCTTAAGGAGGCAACCCAACAATTTCAAGAGAAATATCAAAAGCCTTTCAAGACTAGTGGAGTGGTTGGTCATTAACTCAGAATCAAAGGTCCAAAAGTGACAAGAAAAATAAACCTAAAGCCAACTAAATACAAAGCGCAAAGAGCACTCCACTATAAATTACTAAAGATACAACCAAGCAAGAACCTTTCAAGTATTTTCACTAGGGGTGGTTAAGACTGGACACCAAAATACAATGAAGTGAAGAAAAGGACCTCGTGAAGGTAGTTTGGGATTAAAATAGCCCAAGCCTACCAGCAAAAGTATCAAAAGCAGTTACGTTGACCTCCAGACAATAGCATTTTTCGGTGCAAATACCCAAGATTTGCAAGGGCACCCTCCAGGATTACTCTGAAATTGATGCAACATCTGCCTCAAGTACCATAGAAATCCCCCCCTGCACTCACTTGTGTGGTCCCTAGGAAAGGCAACCAAGGTCACCATTTCGTGATCAAAACTCAGGCGGAACAGTCATGGGCGCGTGATCCAACAAGTAGGAGAGGGGGTATCTCTATTTCCTTATCTTCACACATCCTTGTGCTTAAATCATGTGTTAGAAGAGCTTTCCTGGACATCTTAACGAGACTGTATTTCCATTCTTTAGTAAACTTCTATACTTTTAGTTCACGTGGTCTTGGAGAGTTTACTCTCCACACCTATTTCAAGGCCCTAATGTCCTAGACCAATTGATGTTTCTATGACAAAAAAAAAAAAATCTAGTTCATTTTAATTAAGCGCTTATTTTAAGTGGTTTTTATTTTGGACAAAAGGTAGTGGAAGTGAAACTAATGATGTTATGATGCAAAAGAAATCAATAGAAACCTAGGCTACATGAAAATGCAACTTCTTTTTCTTCAATGAAAGAAATTTCTACACGGATTCTATGAGAAAAACTAAGAAATCAAAACTCTTTTTCTTTTCTTTTTAGGCACTCACACATTCAATCATCTAACGAACAACTAAATTATGTTTACAATGGAACTAACCTAATGAACACTAGTATGCAAATGCAATATTCAAAAACAGACTTAAAGGCAAACAAATGTGATCACAAAGGTAAAGGCCAACTCTAGAAGTAAAGAGAAGAAAATCCCAAGACAAAGAGCACTCCTCAACACAAAAAGGACTTTTAACCTTATAATAAGAATTCGCACATTTTCTAAAACCCAAAAGATGACAAAACCAAGAAACAAAAGAAATGAAAGCAACAAGAAAATGTTTTCTTTTTCTTTTGAAAGATTTAAAGACTAAAAGTTTTAAAAAGTGAAATCAAGTATCAAATTCAAGACCAATAAAAAGAAATAGACTCAAATCTCACTAGTCATTAATGATCCCAAAAATTAAAAGACTAATGTGAATAAGAGACAAAAAGACCTTGAGTGATTTGGTCAAGAAGATATAAGAAATTCTGGAAATGAGAAGATTTCATATAACTGAAGTCTCCCATTAATATAAGAATAGAAAATAACTTTCTCAAATAACTAATGACAAGAAAAAACAAACCAACTTCAAGAATGTGAAAGAGGTAATCAATAAAATTGGGTTATTAGTGAGTTGCAACAACAACCAACCGTCCTAACAACACAAAATAGTCAGACACTTCCCAAAGAAATTTGAAAACCAATTTTAATTATAAAAAACGTCAAGAATCACAAACCCTAGCTTGACATAAGATTTTCACCAGAGAGATGGAAAGAATCAACACCAGCTACTAAAAATACAATTTCAAGCCTCATTCAAACAAGAAAGACACAAGTAAACATGGCCAAATCCCCAGAAAGAAATAGAAATGAAAAAATTCAAAATTTTAAATCTATATGTGACTATGTAGTCACAGAAACGCGTATGTATGTGATTGTTTATGTAGAAACTAGTGTATATGCAGGTTTCTTTGAAATAAAATGCATATGTATGTTTATGTATACAAAAAAAAAGTGCGTATAAATGGAAAACTAGGGAAAAAATAAAATGCAGTCTTGATCCAAGAGATCAGGCTAATTGACCAAACTGCCTAGGAGTGAAGAAGGCTAGAAACAACAAGAAACAACAAACTAAAAACCCAAATTGAATAATTACAACCCTTCTAGGAAATACTTGATGGTATTCCCCCGTGGAGTCACCAATTCTATTGGTGGGAAAATTTCCCTAAGGTAAGGGTTGACAACCTCAATAGAGAAAAACAAGAAAATCAACAAGAAGCAGTCAAGAAAGCATGCAAAACATGTGAATTATTAAAT
The DNA here is from genome assembly GCA_000404065.3 of Pinus taeda. Taxonomy (NCBI): domain Eukaryota; kingdom Viridiplantae; phylum Streptophyta; class Pinopsida; order Pinales; family Pinaceae; genus Pinus; species Pinus taeda. The sequence continues at coordinate 187,676 of APFE030583695.1, forward strand.
GTGGACTTGGAAACTTACCCAGAGTTCCTACATTTGAAGATCTTCTTATGGATTCCAAACCCTCTACTTCCTCCAAAATCGATCAGGCCTGCAAATCAATTCAGTGAAGCATATACATAATATATAATTCAATATGCATACATAAAAGATATGTTAGATCATCATATATAAACATAGAAATTGTTATCCATGAGACAATAACACATCAGGAACAATACATGAGCTTCTTTATTGATAATCAGCAATAGGTACAGGAAAGATATAACCTGATCTAAGCAAAAGCACTGACGAAGCCTTCCTTTAGATCTGTCCTGCCCATGCCAAGAAGACAACCTCTCTAACAAATGTAAGGATATGCTATAAGGATGATGAACATCTCTGCAAAGGAAACAAGGGTTTCTATAGCAACTAGGAGTGCAGGAGGCACGGGAAAATCAGACTTTATCAGGGAGAAAAATGAGTATAAGGTCGATAGCCCTTCTATTTTGTGTTTTAGGCGTACCCAAGGTGTGTATATATACCACTTGAAATTAGTTAATTCAGTTGTGTTGTAGGCTCCTATAGGTGGGCTCTCGGTAAAACCTATGAACCCTGCCTGAAAAATAGCATAATATTTTATTTTTTCATATTTAAAAAGGTATACCTAGGTATGCAGTTATAGAACCCGCATATGTACCCACTTTTGAATGGGCAGAGTCGTGTATGGAATTTGAAATATTGTTTTTTAATAAAGAGCATAAAAAACTACAAGAGTGCTAAATGATGCTCCAGAAAACCCTATTACCCTCTACTCTATGGCCATGGGCAAAAAGTAATATGTATTTGACTAAGAAAGTAGATGGATATTTTACTTAAAACAAGATAGTGATTTTAGTTTTTGTTATAAAAACAAAACAAAAAACAAACAAAAGAATCCATACAAAACCAGTATATTATAAATGTTATTTTGTTTTAGAAATTATTTAATTTAATCTGATTTAAAATGATGGTGAACATTTTATATTAAATATTACAACTAAAGAAAGGGAAAATTAATGGTAAGTGGCTACTCTTCTAGTTATTAATTTATTTTGTTTTTGTGTGTGATATATTGGTAAAACATGGATTTGCATTCAAATAACACACTTTATTGAAAGCTCATTCTTTTGGTTTTAATCATTATTCTCATCTTCTATTTAATATATGCTTGTCTAGTATGTTAAGATGTCAATTTTCTTTACTTTTTGGGTTGCTTGGGTCTAGTAACTAATGTTGTTGATATTATCTAGTATCCCCTTATGATAATTTTATTTCTTTCATTAGATCTAAATTTTATTCAATGAAGATGTTCTAGATATTTTTTAGCTTTATCAATAATATGGTATAATTTTATGAAAATAGGTGAGCTTTTGAATGTTAAACAATTGTGATTTTTTTGTTGATGGATGTGCCAAGATTTCTCTTTTTGTCTATCTATGGTATAATTAAATAAATGATATAGATTCAATTTGGACGATTTAAGATATATGTGATCAAATTATGGTAGTCGCCTTGGCATATTGATAGTGGTTAACATTAATCTGAGGATGTTGCCCTTGAAGAGAGAAGAATGATAATATAGCCTTAAAGGATACTAGTAGGAAATCCCATATGTTAGGGTGAACAACCAACTTATAACTAGTCTAATTGGGCTGACAATGCCCTTGATATGCTCCTTATAACATATCAATGCTCATAATCAAAGAAAGAAGTTAACAAAATTATGTTGAGATACACTAATGAGTGCATGATAAGAATATTAAAAGCTTGGTTATTAAAAAGAGATCATCATGCATGAAGTCCTATAGCATCACTTAATGCACTAAATTATTTAAGCAAGATGTGAGGAAAATATTGTTCAATTTGAGAGCATGGTAATGAGTGTACACATTAAATAAAGAAAAAACTATAATTAATATACATTAAAATAGTATGCAACTACCATTGGAGGGATAGTAAAACTATTATTAGAATGAGAATATCGGAAAATAAGTACAAAGAAACAAGGGTTTTCATAAATGTAGGAAAGTTTCTAAGATTGATCCCTAATGATAATGGTATATATTTGAGAAGGAAGAGGAAATGATGAAATTACAAATTTGTGTATGAATGATAATGAATGGTAACCCTTGTGACCATGACCATCTTGAAGGAATGAGATGAATAGAAAAGAGTAATAGTCGGATACTTAAAGTGAGTGAGTGGAAGTTACATAAACAGGTATAAGAAATCAACAGGAAGCAACAGCTTATCTTAGAACATTATGGAAGTTATTGGATCTAGAAATAATCAGGGTGAAATAACTTAGAACTCACGAGATATCCCATGAATAGATAACCCTATGGAAAATGGTTGTGGAATCACGAAAGTATTTCCATATAGGAACATAACAAGGATAACTATTAGATCTATATGAGGAATATGCCTATTATGAAGAAATTATCGTCAATTAACTAATGAAGTTAAATAGTCATGACAAAGATATAAGGTATGGTGACATTAGATTAAAAGTGATAAACACATGAGTGCATGTGGTATGGGAACAAATAAGATAAGATATAAATTGTGAAAAGCGAAGAATGAAAAAAGAAATACCTTGGCATAATGACAATATTCTAGCCAAGAAGGATTGATGATAGTTAAGAAAGGTAGACAAATTGAGTAACAACACCATGGAAGTGTTAGAATTGGAATGGTTAATTCAATCTCATACAAATCCCTTATTTATACCTAATGGATAATATGGAAATGTTGGGGAAACTATGGATTATACTAAAACCTAGGGGAAATTTGTGCAACAATAATAAAAGGGAACATTTTCTCAAATGACATGCTCTCTTAAGGATATAAACTAAATGGATTGAGAAACATAGATGATTATTAATATAATTATAAGGTGTCAATATAGGTAATTGTAAACTAAAAACACTTGCAACTCACTAAGTATGACATGTGATAGACTACGGAAAAGGTTTAAAGCTTCAATAATAACAACTATATATATTTTGGAAAAGGAAATAGATTGTGTAAACTAATGAGTAAACACTTAGCATGAAGTGTAAGAAGGAATATTATCTACAAATTGAAAAAAGAAGCAAATCAACTAATAGGGGGTCAATTTGAATATTTCATGACTAGATTGATGATCTACTAAGATTTCATGTAATGCAACTTATTGAATTTATGTCATTGGTATTTAAAGAAGTTATTGCCAAGAACACCAAACATATAAAACCTTCTCATAGATGTTCTGTAGTGGCTACAACCACCCTCCAAAATTTTTCCTTAGCTTTGTTTTGGAGCCTCCCTACAAACATTTCACAGCAGCATGTCTTGCTTCATCAAGTAAACAAGCTTCAGTGTTTTTCTTGCAGAATGACAGCCTGTCCATCAAAGCTTGTTGCATTCCCCTCACAGGTTCTTCTTCCAGAGTTGGTCCAATTACAGGCTGAGAAGCTCCCTCAAGAAATTGTGAAATTCTAGAGGCAAACCAACCTTCCATTTAGAAATTGTGCAATTCTGTCTGGTAGCCTGCTGGGCTCCAGAATTGCGCAAATCTTCTAGCCAAGCTTCACCTAAAAAATTGCGCAGTTTCTCCCAGACGGGCTGCTCAGCCTAGAAATTATGCAATTTTGGGCAGCAGTCAGCTGCTCTGCCCAGAAATTGAGCAATCCCTCTAGGCAGTCGGCCCAGCTCCCTCCCAAAAATGCACATTTTTTCCTCCCAACTAAGCAAATTGTTACATGTGCAATTGAGTTGATCAGTTCCCTTCGGGACCGAGCAAAACCAATTTTCATGCATGAGCTGCTTCTCACAAGGCATCATGCAAGGCATCCCTTGATTCAGGGATCTACTTTTGGTAGATGGATGTTACAGGCAAAGATCATTTCGGAAACCTCCCACCAAGTGTCACTCTTCCTATATTTGTGGCATGTGCGTCACATCTTCAATTTTATCAAAACTCATCAACCGGATGTTGTTGGGCTCATTCCTCACATCAACCTTATAGCTCTGACATCCCACATTGCATCTAGGATTCATCGGCACATTCAGCTCAGTTGTTTTGGAATAATCCTGATTTTCATGTCTTGTGTTGCATTTTTGGCGCTTTTTGTGTTTCGCTTTGTATGAATGTTGTCTTCTTGATTTTAGTGAGCGCTTGCTATCATTTTGATACATACTAGATTGCACTAGCTCTATTTCAGTTTTCATTAACATCTCACTGTTGTCGCATGCATGAAACTGTTTTTCACAAATGGTCGCCGATTCGGTGACTCACCTCACCCACATGCATGTTGTTCCATTTCTAAATCTGTCATTCAGCATATTCATGCATGATGATTCACTTATGCTTACACTCTGTATCGCATGCATTCACATTCATATTCGCTTTCAGTTGTCATCGACGGGTTTGGGCATCCTTCGCCCAGACTCTACCTCACCAAAACAACATTGTGCAATCCTGAAAGGGAAGGCTCTATCTTCCTCTCAAGAAATGAGCATTTCTACCCAGTGACTATCCTCCAATCTTGGACTATGCAATTTTGAGGGATAGTGACTGTCGGCCCAAAAAATTGTGTAATGCATTCATTGGGCCTACAACCATTGCTAGCTGAGATTGTGCATTGTGCAATTCCAGCAGTCAGCAGTTAGGTTGGACTGTGCATTGTGCAGTTCCAGTAGCTAGTCAGCCTCCTGATAGCCTGGACTATGCCTTACGCAGTCTTGGCAGTTAATCTCTCGACCTCTTGATAGAAATTGTGTAACCTTCATGATCAATCACATAGGTATGTTGCAAGTTAGTTCTCAAGTTCATTTTGGTTTTTGACGACAGATTGCTTGCCATGAGTGTTACCATGTCTCCAGGTATCACAGGTGTTCATATGCCTCTCAACAACATAGGTACAATGGTTTCCAGGAGAGTAGAGTCGAAGACACTATTCAAAGCACACTTGGGGATGTAGTCGATCAAGTGTCTATGAAATTTCCTACCCACGAAGTCATCAAGTTGTTTGTAGACAACAACATCAAGATATGATGGCAGCAGCATCACAACAAGCAGCACCATGAACAACAGCTGAAGGTGGCATATCGGATGCAACGAACGCAAGAGAAAGGTTTCTGACAACACAAATGTGGAACAAAGTTGCAAGCTCAAGTTGATCTACTTGTGGTGAAAGCAACTTTGGAGACTCAAGCTACAAGGTGACAGTGCGACATGAATATCACGCGAAGGTAGAGAATGGAATAGAGAAGGAGTTGCATGTGCTCAAGTAGCAACTCAAAGAAGAACAAGAGTTGCAAAAACAAGAGAATAAGTTGCAACAGGAACAGGTACAGTAGGGGGTGCACAGATGGATGAAACTGCACCCGTACAAGTTATAGATTCATCCTAGCAGCTGGCACAAAACAGACATGGTGAGTGGTGTTGTTGATCGCATGCAAGGGAATTCAGCAACATGCATGTCATTGTGTGCACACATGCAATCTAACCCATTTGTGATCTAGGTGGATATTGGTGGCCGCCTACCAAATCCACTTGGACCCCCACCACTATTTCTTTCAACGTTTCAATTTCCTTAATTGTAGCCCAGTTTACTATTTTTAGCAGTTTTTCGGGTCCTAAACTTCCGGAACCGTTTTGAGGCCCTAAACAAAGTTTTTTGGGAAAACTAGGAGCAACATGAGTCCTTAGACTAATCTTGCTCTTCCCAAAGTTGTAGTTCTCGAATAGGTCTTTCTAACGAGATATTATGCACATCAAACAGAGATCGTATGCCAAAGTTACGACCCCGGGAAGTTGATGTACCAATTTAACCAAACGGGGCCCACAATTTGGCGTTTCATCTTCTAGGGTTAGGTTTTGGAATCTTAAGGGTTTTCCATTGTTTCTCAAAAATAAATAGGCCTTTGAGCCTCATTGTAACAAATTTCAAAGGCATGTAGCCGCCACATCTCTTCTCAGAGATAAGCTACCATCGCCCTAGCTGGTTTATTTCCAACTCTATTTGTAAGCATATTTCAGTATTTTACATTAATGAAATGAAGTATTATTTCCGATGCATCTCTGTGTTATGGTTATCTCTGTAATTTGTTGCATTCTTGTTTAAATCCGGATCAGTGGTATTAGAGTGGTCTGATTTTTCTCTGTTTTTCTTTGCATGTCCCCAACGAGGTCGAGATGTAAGGAGTTAGGGCTTGAACTGGTCGAACCTTTGCAAGACCAGCCTTGCAAATCTCGACGGCCTCCCATGGCGAATGAAAAGAAAGACGAGGGGGTAGGAGATCCTATCAAAATCTTGCTCAAAGAAGCCCTCGAGCGACAAAGGAACGTGATGATGGACAACTTCCCCTAGATCCTTCAGTGGCTACCTAGGGGCGACGCATCGGCTTCCAACAGCTACTCTAGAAACGCCACATCGTTTAAGGTACAAGTTAATTTTGAAATCCCCATATTCGAGGGTCAAATAGACGCAGACACCATTGATAAATGGTTAAATCTGCTAGACGGTTATTTTTCTGTTCATGATTTTTCCAGTCGAGAAAAGATTATTTTCTCTCTTCTCAAAGCAGCCCCCCACGTCAAGGACTGGTGGGAAACCTACTACGAGTAGAAGGATGAAAGTACAGGCTCACTATTTTTAGCCGCACCCACTTGGGATTCATTTCTAGAGGCCATCAAGGGGTAGTACTACCTTGTTAGAAGCTATGAGGATCAATACATAAAGTGGACCACGCTGCGACAGGGAAGGGACCAAGACATGCCGGAGTTTACCAATATTTTCTATACCCTTCGCACAAAGTTGGGTATCAAGGATTCAGAGCAGCATTTGATACTCAAATACCACGACTGCCTACACAAATACATCTAGGAAGATATAGAATTCCTGAACATGCCCTCTCTCGGCACGGCATACCGATATGCCATCAAGGTCGAGCAAAAGTTTAAACAGAAGAAGCGAGACTTTGGATCTGCAAATCTGAAGCAAGGGAAAGGTGCCCCCAAACCATAGAACAAAGGACAAAACTAAGGCGGGGTGGCCCAAGAAAACCCGCCAAAGCTGCAAGTAAAGAACAACGCCATGAAGCAGAAAAAGGACACAGGAAAGTGGTGTGAGTTCCATAAGAGCTCCACTCACAACACAAGTGAGTGTCAGGCCAAACAGTCACTAGTGGCCGAGCTAAAGGTTTCAGAATCAAATGCATGTTCTGACTCTGAGTCAGAACCCGACAAGGGGAATGACAAAGGGAAGTAGATTATCAATGCGGAGCCCAACGCCATGGTTGCCACCACGAATATCCAGAAGGAGAAACCCGAAGATATAGAGGAGGAGGAGTGTCTATTCCACTCCCATATGTGGGTAAAAGGCTCCCCGCTATAGTTCATTATCAACAATGGGAGCCAAAATAACCTCATTTCAGTAGAGGTCATGAAGCGGCTAGGCTTACCAACCATAGCACATCCACAACCATACAGCATCGGGTGGCTTCACCAAGGACGGGATCTTCGCATGAGCCAATAGTGTCGCCTTCCATAGAACATCAAGCCCTTCATGGATGAGGTATTGTGTGACATTGCTCCCCTTGAAGTTTCTGATGTATTATTAGGACAACCTTACTTGTGGAAGAGACATGTTATGTATGAATCAAGGCCCCATGTTGTTATTGTTACTTTGGGAAATAAATTGTACAAGATATGGGAGGTAGCACTGCGTACCGCCATATTTTTGATTACTACAAAACAATGCAATAAGCTCATTTGGCTCGTTTATCCACGACCTCCAGACAGGGCCCCTCTGCACGACAAATACAGATGGACAAGGTCATGGAGGAGTACGAGGATATCTTCACCTCCCCCACAGGGGTTCCTTTACACTGTCAAGTCAAGCAATCTATCGATCTGACCCCTAGTGCACCGTTGCCCAATGGACCAATCTATTAGTGCTTTGTTCTGGAGAATGATGAAATTAAGAGGTAGATTCAAAAGCTGCTATAGAAAGGTCACATCCATCCAAGTTCATCGCCCTATGGGAGCCCGATCGTGTTGGTACAGAAGAAGGATGGGACTTGGAGACTCTGTATTGACTATCAAGTGCTGAACAAGATCATTGTCCATAATAGGTACCCGATCCCATGGATTGATGACCTCTTGGACCAACTGAAGGTGGAAACATATTTTAGCAAGATTGATTTGAAGTCAAGATATCACCAGGTACTAGTCGAACCCTCCGATGTGTGGAAGACTACCTTCAAAGCCAAGGAGGGCCTTTTTGAATGGTTGGTTATGCCTTTCGGATTGATGAATGCTCCTGCAACCTTCATGAGGTTAATGGATGACATCTTACAGCCATTCACCAACTCATTTGTAGTGGTATACTTGGATGACATCCTGATCTTCTGCCAAAGTTGGGAAGAACACCTCCACCACATCCGGCAGGTTCTCTAAACACTGCGGCAACACAAGTTATGTGCCAATTTAGAGAAATGCACTTTTGGGATGACCCAAGTTTAGTATCTGGGATACATTATTTATGAACAAGGGGTACATGTGGATCCATCCAAGATCCAAGCCATTCAAGATTGGCCATCTCCAACCACTCTGATAGAGCTTCACAGCTTTCTAGGTCTTGCCAACTTCTACCGTAGGTTCATGTTCAGATTTTCTCATATCACTTGGCCCTTGAGTCAAGTCACCGAGGGAGGAGCGAAAGAAAAATTCTTTTGGTCTGAATCTCAATAGAAGGCATTCACAGAGTTGAAAGATCACATATGCACGGCACCATTACTTGCATTACCAGACTTGCAACAACCATTTGAGGTCGAGACAGATGCCTCTGACTATGCTATTGGGGCAGTCCTCACTCAACACGGGCATCCAGTGGCATATCATAGTGAGACACTTTCATACACAGTCTGGAAGTATCTCACTTATGACAAAGAGATGTATTCCATTGTGCAAGCCTGCTGACAATGGAAGCATTACATTTTAGGGAAGGAAATAGTCATCCACACAAACCACCGACCCCTATAGTTCATACAGACCCAAGGGAAATTGCAGAATGATCGCCATTAGAAGTGGTCCACATACCTGCAACAGTTCCATTTGAATATCAAGTATAAGAAGGGTAGCACCAATAATGTTGCAGAT
>APFE030583695.1:196861-269739 GCA_000404065.3 Pinus taeda
CCCAGAATTCGGCCACACATACCAGACACTCTTGGAGGGTCAGCATGTTCCAAATTTTCACCTCCAGGATGCCCTATTATGCCACCTGGGTCACCTTTGTGTTCCTTCAAGCGAGAGTGCCAAGATGATTTGGGATGCACACTATAGTCAGGTTGCTAGACATTTCGGGGTCGAGAAAATCGTGGCAGTACTGCAGAAGTATTTCTATTGGCCGAATCTTCGACAGGATGTCGAGAAGCACATCAGATCATGCACTACCTGTGCCATTACCAAACTGACCATCAAGAAGCAAGGCCTCTATGCCCCGCTGCCTACCCCTAGTCAACCTTGGGAATCCATCTCCATGGATTACATGTCAAGCCTTCCTTCCACTAAGCATTGAAATGACTATGTTTTTGTGGTTGTCGATAGGTTCTCGAAGATGGCCATTATGGCTGCCTACAAGAAGAATATTATAGCAGAAGCCACTACTAAACTCTTCTTTGAACGAGTGTGGGTACACTTTGGGATCCCATAGTCTATCATCTCAAATTGGGACAACAGGTTTCTCAGTACATTTTGGTCCAGTCTCTGGTTGATGCTCGACACCAAACTCACTAAGTCCACAACCTTCCATACTCAAACTGATGGGTAGACAGAGGTTGTCAACAGGATGATCGTACACATTCTACGCATGTACAACTCAAAGCATCCATGCACATGGGACGAGAGCCTCCCCTATGTTCAGCATAGCTATAGCCAGCCTCTCCACAACTTGACTAGCCATAACCCTTTTCAGGTGGGCTTGGGATTCCAGCCACTATGTCCCATTGATGTGGCCATGCCATTTACAGCTACTCACGCAGATTCGGCTCATGTCCAGTCCGAAATAGATAAGGAAAACAACTTCATTGAGCACATCCAACATATTTGCCAGCAGGTCCATGACATTTTGGAGAAATCAAATGCCAAGTACAAGCAGCAACATGATCAACATCGAGTGCCACACAAGTTTCAGGTGGGCGACAAAGTCTGGTTGCATTTGAAAAAGGAACGCCTTACCAGAGCCTATCAGAAACTCAGACCACTCTGATATGGTCCTTACACCATTATCAAGGCTATGGGAGACAATGCATTTGAGCTTAGCATTCCCCCATTCCTTGGCCTGCACCCAGTGTTCAATGTCGACCGCCTCAAATTACTTTCCACCATTACTAGACACATCCGTCATTACAGAACAACTCACACCCACAAAGCTAAATCCAGATTGCATGGAACAAGCTACAGCTAATCGGATCATGGACACACAGATCAAGCACACTCGCCAGCAGAATATCCAATTGTATCGAGTTGTCAAAGCAGGCCAACTCCTTCACCGGGGCAAGTGGCTCATCAGGGACCAAGTTCAACAGAAGTTTCCTCATCTCATGGAGGAACTCAATGCAATGGGGACCATTGCTTCCTTGGGGGGAGGAATGATCCAGGTGGATATTGGTGGCCACCTACCAAATCCACTTGGACCCCCACCACTATTTCTTTCAGCTTTTCAGTTTCCTTAATTGTAGCCCAGTTTACTATTTTTAGCAGTTTTTCGGGTCCTGAACTTCCAGAGCCATTTTGAGGCCCTAAATGACGTTTTTTGGGAAAACTGGGAGCAACATGGGCCCATGGACCAATGTTTCTCTTCCCAAAGTTGTATTTCTCAGATAGGTCTTTCTAACAAGATATTGTGTGCGTCAAATGGAGATCGTATGCCAAAGTTACGACCCTACCCAAACGGGGCCCACAGTTTGGTGTTTCATCTTCTAGGGTTAGGTTTTGGAATGTTAAGGGTTTTACATTGTTTCTCAACAATAAATAGGCCTTTGAGCCTCATTATAACACAATTCAGAGGCATGTAGCCACCACATCTCTTCTCAGAGATAAGCTACCATCACCCTAGCTGGTTTATTTCCAACTCTGTTTGTAAGCATATTTCAGTATTTTACATTAATGAAATGAAGTATTATCTCTGCTGCATCTCTGTTTTATGGTTATCTCTGTAATTTGTTTCGCTCCTATTTAAATCCACATCAATTTAGCACACTCACCAAGGCAAAGACAAGAAGAAAGTCCAACTGGAGCTAAACATGTAGTTGACAATTGATGCGCATGACCACGAGAACACACTGGAAGATCAGCACTGACACTATGCATCAATGTGATGTCCGTTTGGTCGCACCCAAGAAGACCATGTGCATGCTAGCAGACGAGTTGGATGGAGGAGCCATACCAATGCACCCAAATGCAATGGAAGCAAGAGTTCACTTCAACAAGATGTCACCATGGAGCACATACACACCATCACAGATGACCAAGCTTTGCATCAGTTCACCACCTTCACCATCACAAGCATGTCAAAGAGTTAGTCTCACCATAATCGACCAAGTGTCAGTGATGCCTTGCATGGCTTGTTCAAGCCATTTTGTCTCACATGGGCACATGTGCATTGTAATGTAATGTCTTGTCAAGTGTAAGTTCAAGTTTCAATAGTTGGATGTAGCAGTCATAAAGTAGATGAAGAGTCATGAGGGTAGATGAATTGTCACAAAGGGGAATGTCAAGGGTCACCACACCCTCTGATATAAATAGAACCTCATAACTCATTGTAAAGGCTTTTGATCAGCCAAGCTTCCGATAGGACTATCTTAGAGAGAGCTTGGACAGTATTGTAATGAGCCTCGACTTCTCCACTACACAGAACTAGTATATCTCTTTGGAGGAGCACGCGGTTGTGGCTGTAGCGTTTCGCTATCAGAACTAGTGGTTAGACATGGATGTATTGTATGACTGGAACTTACACTTCTTAATATAACAGATCCAGCATGTTTCATGCATATGTTGTATTGTATTCTATACTATCTGGTTTACTCTAAATGATATATGTATTTGTTTTCTTATGCATGCATGTATGGACAATTATGTATGTATGTATGAATCTTTATTAAATGTGTTGTTGGTTTAACCATCACTTTGGATTGCTAGCTAACTTTCCTTCCATGTTGTGATGCATCTTTGCTCGTGTGTTCCCTTCTTAACTCCATGTTATCACAGGATTCCAAGGGGCGCACTCATCTCAACCCCCATGTGTTAGAACCTCTCATGCACCTTCCTTGGCTTGTTACAGTTGTCACACCCTTGCTACCAACAGAGACATCTTACTTGCCTCTGTGTGAAATTGTTGTCAAGGCATTACCGTACGACCCATTGCTAGGACTCCTACACAAAATAGTCTGAGGTCTAATTGGGACTTCTTACCAGGGAGATCCCCTTACATCTTGGCAGGTCCAGCACCGTCAACATTTTGGCACTAGAAGGAGGACCAAATGAAAAGTTGAGCCCTCATCATCTGTTTCGAATCTTTGCACAACTATCATGGAGTTTGTTATAGTTCACCCTCCGAGATGTCTATCTAACAAACATATCTTTAACATCGAGAGGGAGTTTTTAGATCACTTGTCACAACTCACGTATGATGGTGAAGGCGAAGTGGCCTGGCCTGAGCACTTAGATGACTTCCATGCGCTCATGCATGCCATGGAATATTTTAATGAAATATGGGTTTGTTCATTGCTTGCACACACACTTCGTGACCACTCATCACAATGGTGTGGCACACTACCTCATAACTCTGTGCACTCATTCAAGCAATTCAGTGATCTAATCAGATCTGTTTTGCTCCATTTTGATCCTGAAGTGTTTGATAAAAATTGTTAAAACAAGGGAAGGCCCCGCACGAATCACCTATGGAATTTTTGGAGCACTTCCATCTATTCATGTTTGAAGCCCCGAAAAGTTAGATGAAATTTCAGTATCTCATGGACATATTCAAATACTACCTTGTCCAATCTGTCAATCCCAAGAAGAAGTTCAAGCTTAAACCCCACTCAGCATACTTCAGTGATGGAGCTGCACAATCATAGATGGACATGGTCATTGTCACAAGTGATTGTCCGTTGTCCCCTCATCAAACAAATCCATCATCATAGAGTGATGTGAGAGAGCATTCACACACATTTATTCAACCATCACATCCTCCCGACATCACTCCTTCCAATTTTTTTGCAGACTTGATTGTGAGTCCCATACCTTGTCACATGTATTTTGTACCTCAACCTCCATCTTTGAACTGGGATAATCCTCCGAATGACATTGTCTTGTGTTCTTCCGCTCTGGACTCTACACCTATTTTGAACGAAGATCGATCTATCAATAGGGTAGGTGTTGCACAACCAGCATGCACTGGCATTCATGAAGAGCATGACTAGGAGATTGAACATCCATCGGCAGTAGAGGACCATCCCTGTCTGTTTGTACCTCCTCCATTTTTTCCTAACCTCCTTGGTGATCTTTCCATCCCCGATTTTTCATGTGTATCTCCATCCATGGAAGCACCCATTGTTGATCATTCGTAGGACAGATCGGATGCTAGTCCATCATGTGACAATGAAGAGGACCGATCATTCTTTGAACATCCACTTGATTTTTCATCTGTCTTTTCTGAAAATGTAGAGGATGAACATTCTTGCTTCTCATCTACCCCTCTATGTGATTCATCGAATCTTGAGTATGCCAACCAATATCCTACATTTTCTGATCTTTGTTGTTGTGATCTCTTCACCCCATCATTCGATCATGATGTTGATTCACTCTTTGCTAATTTGTCTAAGGCACTGGTCTACGATGATCCATCTGTCAACGAAGACAAAACCCCCCAGATTTTTGAGCCACTTCAGCTTGAGCTGATGGTTATGTCAGGCCCTCGTTGTCCTTAGTTTGGTTTCGCTTTTGATCAGGAAATTGTTCAAACATGCAAGGATCCTCTTCACTCATCTGTATGCATTGAAGATCAATCTAACACTCAGATTTCACTTCCTCCACTTGAACTACACGATCCCATTTCTCATGCATTGGAGGAATCTTACTCAGTAAGCACACTTGCACAATGTAGGTGGTCCACCTTCCTCAGGTATGCTTGCATATCATATTCAAGAGTTTGCGTATGCTTAAAATCTACACGTAGTGTCACACAACATCATGGTATGTTCACAGACTGCATGTCATGCACTTTCACTCATTTTGTTATGTGGACACTTGTAAGATCGGAGTGTGTCTATCTTCATTTTTGTATCTTTCACAACTACTGGTCCACACAACCGTGTTGCTCGTGGATGACGCCTTCACCAACATGGGTCAACCAATGCACTGGTTGTTGCATTTGAAGTATCACTTCACGTGGTCGAGCCCATGCACCGTTAGCTTAGGAGTAGGAGTAGCCTTTGCTTTCAATTTGCTTACTTGTATGCTTGTTTGCTTTCTTGCTTTTCGTGTTTGTTTGTCTTCTTACTTGTTTGCTTACTCACTTTTCTTTTGCATTTACTTCTACTTCTGCTTTGCTTTGTTGTTTGTTTCCTTGTTTTCGTTCGTAGGTTAGTTTCGCATGAAACCATGGATGACTCTTCAAACAAGCTGGGTAAAGTACAAGAGGCCTTGTGCATCTATCACTACTTGGTTATCTTCCATCCTACCTCTATATGAAGAACTTGTTACTTTTATTCGATGGAGAATACGTACTATTCGAAGTGAACCTTGGTGAAAACACAACGTTTGCACGCTAGCTAGTGTCACCTACTCTAGTCTGTTGTTTTTTAGTTAACCCTTTTCAGCTCAGTCAAGTAGAGTAAGGTGAGGGGGAAACCTTAATAGGCACGTCAGAGGTACAATAAACTACTTCTCTACAGGAACAACCTATTGGGTATACGACCAAAGTCCCACATTGACTAGAAGTGGGGAAAATCATGGGTATATAAGGATGGACAAATATCTCCATTGGTATGAGGCCTTTTGGGGTAAGCCCAAAAACAAATCCATGAGGGCTTAGGCCCAAAGTGGACAATATCATACCATTGTGGAGATATGTGGTGTTAAGAAATTTACTGCATAACATAAATAATAACTGAGAGGAATATATATAAGAAAATAACTAGCAACAACCATAAACACATAAACACAAATGTTTATTCGGGAAAACCCCAAATCTAGGAAAAAAACCCAACCTAATAAGATCTCATTAGCATTGGCCAAAACCCTGGCCAATCTGACCAAGTGAGCCTTCGCCGCTCACCTCCAGGTCTTGCATTACAATGAAGTCCTCCCAGCCTTTTATAAGCTCCATTACATATAATACCACGGGCATAATACTATGGGTGCACAATACCATGTACCCCAAAACCATTACTATTTAACCTCGTCAACTTTGACTCTATCTTGAGTTAAGTTTACCTAACAATTCCCCACTTAAACTTGACTTGGGGTTCCTTGACTAACTCCAGCCAAACCTGCTAAGTGAGACAATCCCACTCACTCTAGCTCTTACCCCCCTCAGAGTTTTTACCCAGGGTATTGTTAACCCGACATCCCTCTTATCACCAAGGTCTAACCCAAACTTTACCGGTGATCACCGAGGGGTAGACATGCCTTACTAGGTCTTACAGTAGTATGCCCATTTACATGCAATAATTTTGACTTCATTAATTTTTTTTTTGTTTATTGTTGTTGCGATTTTGATCCATCCTCTCTCAATTTGATTTGCTCAAAAACTTCTATCAAACTGCTCCAACTATGAGCCCAACAAGAACCTTGTAGATTCCAGCACCGGTGACCTCACATAGCAGAAAATGAACAATTTTCGAAGCCGCATGAACAATTTTCTTCTCTCCACCATTATTTTCCAAACCCATATCTGTAAAAAGTCTGCATTGATCTCATCAGGCACTATAAACCCCTGGCATCAAAGAATCCCTTTGAAGCCAATATCTGGCTCTGATACCACTTGTAAGGACTCTGAACACCACATATCTCCATTGGTATGAGGCCTTTTGGGGTAAAGCCCAAAAACAAATCCATGAGCGCTTAGGCCCAAAGTGGACAATATCATACCATTGTGGAGATATGTGGTGTCCAAAGTTCTTACAAGTGGTATCAGAGCCAAGTTTCGAAGTTAGCCAAGTGGATGAATCCTTAGAATGCCGAACGAAGGTGGTGGGCCCTAGTAATATCACAATGGGATCCATGGATGAGCTCGGTTAGACAGGCGGTGTGCTCCAAATTCTTCATGGACATGTCATGGTCCCAACACGATGAAGAGGAGTTGACATGGGATAGAGCAAGCTCTCGAGGCAGGTGGTGCTCCATGTAAGACGTGTGTTTCCAACGCATTAGAGCGGAGAATCCTAGTTGGTAGAGAGTGGATGGATGGATAATTTTTTGAGGGGAGGCTCGATGGCCCTTTGTTCGAGGGGAGGATTGTTGGGTATATGAACAAAGTCCCACATTGACTAGAAGTGGGGAAAATCATGGGTATATAAGGATGGACAAATATCTCCATTGGTATGAGGCCTTTTGGGGTAAAGCCCAAAAACAAATCCATGAGGGCTTAGGCCCAAAGTGGACACTATCATACCATTGTGGAGATATGTGGTGTCCAGAGTTCTTACACAACCTCTTTTTCTCTCAATAAGTCAGGATCCCTCTTTCACCTCTGAAATGAATAAGTGTTATGCACAGTTATGAAAAAATGAAAAAAAGAAAAATGAAAAATGAATAAGGTGAAAGAAGAGAAAGGCTTCCTACACAGATAGGTGATACAAGTAACTCCGTCGGGGTACTGACCAAGCTCTCCAGTAGTGGAGCCATGCTTATGCTCCTATGTGACTCCGTCGGGGTACCATCCAAGCCTGCTAGTAGTGAAGCAACGCAAGAGATGAAACTAACACTCTGATGACTATACTGCTTGTGCATCAATATACCCCTTAATCCCAATCGAAACAATTAAATTTCATTAGCTTGGAATGTGTTTCAATCGACGAAGAGCTTGGCAGATGCTACATCTTACAATCAATCTAGTGTGGAAACCAAGATGAACTAAGAACTGAAAAATACTTCCAGAGGTGTTAGACTTTCTTTTCATGAACAAGGTCCATTTAGAGAGCTAAAGTTCTACCAGCGTGTCACCAAGTGTTGTAGCAGCTACAACCACCCTCCAAAACTTGCCTTAGCTTTGTTTTGGAGCCTCCATACCAACCTTTCACAGCAACATGTCTTGCTTCATCAAGTACACAAGCTTCAATACTTTTCTTGCAGAATGGCAGCCTATCCATCAAAGCTTGTTGCATTCCCCTCACAAGTTGTTCTTTCGGACTTGGTCCATCTACAGGCTGAGCAACTCCCCCAAGAAATAGCACAATTCTAGAGGGCAACTAACCTTCCCTCCATAAATTGCACAATTCTATCTAGCAGCCTAATGGGCTCCAGAATTGTGCAAATCTGCAAGTGAGGCTTCACCTAAAAAATTGTACAATTCATCCTAATAGGGCTACTCAGCCTAGAACTTGCACAATTCTGGGCAATAGTCAGCTACTCTGCCCATAAATTGTGCAATCACTCTGGGCAGCCGACCCAGCTCCCTCCCAGAAATGCGCATTTTTTCCTCCCAGCTAAGAAGATTGTTGCATGTGTTGTTGAGCTGACCAATTCCCTCCGAGACTGAGCAAGACTGATTTGCATGCATAGGCTACTTCTCCCAAGGCAGCATGCAAGGCATCCCTTGATTCATGGATCTACTTTTAGTAGATGGAGGTTTCATGGAAAGATCATTTCGGAAACTTCCCACCAAGTGTCGCTTTTCCTAGATTTGTGGCATGCGCGTCACATCTTTGATTTTATAAAAACTCATGAACTGGACAATACAGAGCTCATTCCTCACATCAACCTTACAACTTTGACATCCCACATCGCATCTAGGATTCGTCGGCACATTCAACTCAGTTGTTTTGGGGTAAGCTTGCCTTCCATGTCTTGTGTTGCATTTCTAGCGCTTTTTGTGTTTCGCTTCATATGAATGTTACTTGTTTGATTTCAGTGTGCTCTTGCTATAGTTTTGATACATACTATCTTGTACTAGCTCCATTTCAGTTCTCGTTAACATCTCACTGTTGTCACATGCATGAAACTATTTTTCATGAACGATCGTCGATTTAGCGACTTGCCTCACCCACATGCATGTTTTTCCTTTTTCAGAATCTGTCATTCACCATTTGCATGCACGATCATTCACTTATGCCTACACTCAGTATGGTCATGCATTCATATTCGCTTTTTGTTGCCCTTCGATGGGTATGGGCAACCTTGGCCCAAACTCTGCCTCACCAAGACAACATTGCACAATCCTGAAAGGGAAGGCTTTGTCTTCCTCTCGGGAAATGTGCATTTCTGCCTAGTGACTATCCTCCAGTCTTGCACTACGCAATTATGAGGAACAATGATTTTTGGCCCAAAAAATTGTGTAATGCAGTCATTGGGCCTGCAACCATTGCTTTCTGAGATTGCACATTGCGCAATTCCAACAGTCAACAGTCTGGCAGGATTATGCATTGCGTAGTTCTAGCATCCAGTCAGCCTCTAGATAGCCCAGACTATGCCTTGCGCAGTCTTGGTAGTCAGTCTCCCGACCTCCCGGCAGAAAATGCACAACCTTCATGATCAATCACATAGGTATGTTGCAAGTCAGTTCTCAAGTTCATTTTCGTTTTTGACTGATGAATTGCTTGCCATGAGTGTTGCCATGTCTCCAGGTATCACAGGTGTTCATCTACCTCTCAGTAGCACAAGTACAATCGTTTCCAGGAGAGCAAAGTCGAAGACACCATTCAGAGCACACTTGGGGATGCAGTCGATCAAGTGTCTATGAACTTGCCTAGCCACGAAGACATCAAGTTGTTCATAGAAAATGACATCAATATATGACGGTAGCATCATCACAGCAAGAAAAACCATGAACAGCAGTTGAAGGCAGCATACTAGTTGCAACGAATGCAAGAGGAAGGTTGTTGACAACACAGATGTGAAACAAAGTTGCAAGCTCAAGCAGATCTACTTGTGGTGGAGGAAAATTTGGAGTCTCAGGCTACGAGGTGACGATGCGACATGAAGATCACGCAAAGGCAGAGAACGAAACATAGAAGGAGTTGCATGTGCTCAAGCAGCAACTCAAGAAAGAAAAAGAGTTGCACAAATGAGAGAATGAGTTGCAGCAAGAACAGGTACAGCAGGGGTGCAACATGCACAGAAGGATGAAACTACGCCCGTACAAGTTATAGATTCATCCTAGCAACTGGCAAGGAGCAAACATGGTGAGTGGTGTTGTTGATCGCATGCAAGGGAATTCAACAGAATTCATGTCATTGTGTGCATGCATGCAATCTAACCCATTTGGCACACTCATAGAGGTAAAGACAAGAAGCAAGTCCAACTGGAGTTGAACATGTAGTTGACAGTTGATGTGCATGGCCACCATCACACACTATATTATCAGCACAGGCACTATGCATCAATGTTTTGTCGGTTTAGCCACACCTAAGAAGAACATGCGCATGCTAGCAGATGAGTTGGATGGAGGATCCATACTAATGCACCCAAATGCAACGGAGGCAAGAGTTCACTTTAGTAAGATGTCACCATGGACCGCATACACACCATCACGGATGACGAAGCTTGGCATCAGTTCATCGCCTTCACCATCACAAGCATGTCAAAGAGTTGGTTTCACTACAACGGACCAAGTGTCAATGATGTCTTGCATGGCTTGCTCAAGCCATTTTTTCTCACATGGGCACATGTGCATTGTAATGTAATGTCTTGTCAAGTGGAAGTTCAAGTGTCAATAGTTGGATGTAATAGTCATAGAGTAGATGAAGAGTCATGAGGGTAGATGAATTGTCACAAAGGGGATTGTCAAAAGTCACCCCACCCTTTTCTATAAATAAAACCTCATAACTCATTGTAAAGTCTTTTGGTTAGCCAAGATTCCAATAGGACTATCTTAGAGAGAGCGTGGACAGTATTGTAACGAGCCTTGGCTTCTCAACTGCGCAGAGCTAGTATATCTCTTTGGAAGATCAAGCAATTGTGGCTATAACATTCTGATGTTGGAACTAGTGGTTGGACATGGATGTATTGTATGACTGGAACTTACACTTCTTAATATAACAGAGCCAGCATGTTTCATGCATATGTTGTATTGTATTTTATGCTATCTAGTTTACTCTAAATGATATATGTATTTGTTTTCTTACGCATGCATGTATGGACTATTATGTATGTATGTATGAATCTTTCTTAAACATGATGTTGGTTTAACCATCACTTTGGATTGCTAGCTAACTTTCCTTCCATGTCGTGATGCATCTTTGCTTGTGTGTTCCCTTCTTAACTTTGTGCTATCATAGGTTTCCTGAAGGGGCACACTCATCTCAACCCCCATGTGTTAGAACCTCTCATGCACTTTTCTTGGCTTGTTGTAGCTGTCACACCCTTGCTACCAACAGAGACATATTACTTGCCTCTATGTGAAATCACGGTCAAGGCATTACCATACGACCCACTGTTGGGACTCCTACACCAAACGGTCTGAGGTCTAATTGGGACTTGTTACCGGGGAGATCCCCTTACATGTTGGCGGGTCCAGCACAGTCAACAAGATGATAATGGTAGTAGTGGTTAAAATGCTTCAAGTTTTAAACCAAAGATAGTGTTGATAAGTGGAAAGTGAAGGGAAATAATCTCTAGCCCAACTTAAACTAGAGTGAATCTACAATAAAATAAGTCAAGTGATATTGAGTAGGGAACTCCATGATATAAGCAAACATTTTTTAGGGTGAACAATGACAATTACAAAGTGATGGATAAATCACCAGAGATCAATCAATTCTTTGTGCAAGTGAATTAAGTAAGATAAAAAAAGCTTAAACCATGATGGCCTAGTGTTCATGTGTTATTGCATATAGTGGTCTTGGAATGGGTGATAAAAAGATTTAAATTGATGTAAAAAATAATGGATTTTAATAATTTAAGAAAATATGGTAATGTCAATAATATCCTAATGACGAATTGCACTAAATTTCCCTAGGCAAGAATGAATATGAAACTAGAGATTAAGGGTCAAAATGATGAGGGTTACTTGAAAGTTTGATACTTTTACTTAATTGAATAAAATATGTGAATACTTGAGCATATTAAGGAGGTGACTATCCCTACCAAGTAATTTTTCATCTTCCTTGTTGAAAGAATAAGAAGTGATGATATAGCCATAATTGGAAGACATAACCAATATACATACTAGATGGATTTTAATGATATTGTTGCATTAAATGAAATAAAGGGTATTCAATGTTTATGCATGTTAATGAATTTTGTTGATGAACCATGATAAGAATGCTTATGTTTTTTTTTTCTCTCCATGTGATATGTGTTGAGATGATATCATATTTATGATGTTAAGTTATGTTGTTATATTAATAGGTCATTATATTTATGATATTGATTTTAATGTTATATCTTCAATAAAGATATGTTAATGTTATAATATTGTGATGGAATTTCATGATTTTATGGAATGCGGTAATTGCACACAGTTTTAATAATGAGGTGTATAATGATGGCATGCATGAGCATGAAATTCCTCACTATTTTGGATATTGTGAGAACAATGATGTCGTATTCTCATGATAACATGAAAAAGTTGGCATGTGGATTAGTTTCTATGAGATTATGATGTTATGATTATATTTTATGCATTGATTGCATGTTGTGAGGTGGTGATTGACAAAAAATCCACTAGTGGGATGATTTATTTGATGACCTTGTGTGAGCCCATACCTACGAGGAAGAATATGTAACACCTTATAAAATAAGAAAAAACTCAATAATCCACTTATGCCATTGTTTCTTTTGCCTTATATAATTCTTGAGGGGTTATGGGACCATCTTGAGAAGGTCAAGTGCTTGATATTGGTGTTGTGATGTCAAACTCTAGAAGTGGGATGGAGTTGTGTGTGGGACTATGATGCTTGGGGTTGTCACTTGTAGGAGATGTGGAGGGATTTTGGGTTAGCCTTTCGATAGTCCTGGGGTATGTGAGTATTAAACTGGATATTTTCCTTGGGGCAGACAAGGTTTGAGCCTTCGAGCTTTGGTATAAACCAATATGGATTTAAGACTAGTTCTTAAATTTGAGAAATAAGAGCTTGAGGGTACCTGCGCTTTCCCCGGTGTTATGATGTAACTTTCAATGTTTGTTGTGATCACTTGGATGGCCCTTATACTAATTATATCAAAAGGTTTTGCGTAGGAAAGAATAATAATAATAATAATAATAACTTATGAGTTATATGATTAACTTAACTTTGGGATGAAGATCCTTAAAGAAGAGTAGTATCTAATGCTCTGTATTACAAACTTAATAAATAATAATAATAATAATAACAATAACAACAACAAAATAAAATAATAGGTAATAAAAGTGAAAAAATAATAATTAATAAATAATATAATATAATGAAGTTCAAAAATAAATAAATAAAGGAAACTATAAAAATAGTAAGAACAAACTTATGGAAAAAGTAAAGTTAATAAAAAGTAAAGAATAAAATGAGCAAGAGTCAATTATGGGAAAATATAAGGAAAAGTTATGACAAAAAATAGAAATTTACATGATGACACATGGATTATGTGTATGAAGATTTTCCTTCCATTTTTTGAACAAATTGTTCTATTTAATGGATGAGGAGGATGTGAGGGATTCTTTTCCTGGGACAATTTTAGGATAGGATGGATTCACTGGAAAATATATTTAATTGAGGGCTCAAGGGTGGAAAGTTGTAAAAATACATAGTGTAATTGAGCACATGGTTGGGCGAACAGTCATCCCCAAAGCATTGGTTGCAATCAGATAAGTCAAAATAGTTTAAAGGTTCTGAAATTACAAGTAAGCTAATTCTTCATTCTAAAGATAAGTTCTCACCACTCATCATTCTTGTACTAATTAATCAAAATCTTCCCTATGTTGATGATTAATGGCCTTGAATTTGTATAAGTAATTTGTATTTAATTATGTTTTAAGTGTGGTCCAGTGCATATGTTTTCAGCTTCTTTGAGGAAATACATGGGATTTAGTAAAGGAGCAATGGGCTTCTTACATACTTAATCTATGAAATCATACACCTAAATGGCTTCATGGTGAGCTTTCCCAAGTCATTTTAGGCTCTTTTTTCCTAAAAAAATAGGTTATTTCTCCTACAAAGGCTTGGAGATAGGTTGAAAGAACTGGCTCATCTAGGGGCTTCAATTTTTCAGGTATCATAGCAACCAAGTTGTTGAATTTTTGTTTGAATTCCCTGAAAATTTCCAACTCATTTTTATATACCAACAAGAAATCCTTTTATAGGTCCATAATATCCATTTCTTCAATCCAAATAAATGAAAATATTATGACGAAATCATCCCAGGAGCTTATAGATTTTCTTGGGAGGGATTAGAACCATTCTTTAGAATATTCCCTTGAAGGCAAAGCAAAAAGAGTCATAATTAAATCATCTTTAGTCTTATTTCTTAAATGAGAGAAGCAGGCTATTTAAAAACCCCTTAAATGTATCTTAGGATCCTCAACCTTATTTCCACAAAAAAGTGGCAACCATTTGAATTTCTTAAGAAGAGGGTGGGATATCCTAACATTCCTTCCGAGTTAAACGGGGGCATATTGTGTTGGATCCAAGGTCTAAAACTCTTATTCATGTTAAATTTGTTGAATAATAAAATTCTAAAGGAATCACTTGTCCTCCCTTGATAGGTAATGATAACTTCGGGATTTTCTTCTACCATATTGGGTTTAGGAGTCTCCAAAAGAGAGGTTATTTTGTCATTTCAAATATTCTCTTCAAAATAAAGTGAAATTGAATCTTCAGATAATGATGAGGTTGAATCAAAATCCTCCCCAACGATGTCGCCAAAAATGTTTCCTCAAAATCTAATAGGTCTTGTGGGAGGCCTCTCAAGACAAGAACCATACTAAGATAGAACAATGAGGTGGATATCACTATCACCCCAACACTCCACCTCCTACACTTTAGTGGAATTTCACTGCACGCGAGCCTTCCCAGTATAGGTCACCTAAATGGTATTCTAGATAAAATGATCAAAAGTGACACCTCAATAGGCTTAGTCAAGGTACTCATAATAGGGATAAGGCTCAATTATTTGTGAAAGGGAATAGTGTCCCTATGAAGAGGCTTATAAGGAGAGACTTAGCCAAGGGATTTTGGTGTATGATTCAAAGGTAGCACAATTGCATACAAGAGGAAAGAAAAAGTTTGTGAGAAAAGTATGATCAAAAATAGGAGAAAAAAAATCTTCAATTGACCTTAAGTTGAAGCCTTAATGCAAAATTACAGTTTTTAAAGACCTATAATTTCCTAGAGTCATTGACATCAGCCATACGAAAATACTTTCAACTAGGAAAATTACTATATTTTGATGTTTTATGGATTAGTAAGGTGGAATAACTTCCAATCATCTCAACATTCATGCCATAGTTTAATTCCCCCTGAAACCCTAACCTTAATAGCTTGTTTTCAAGTTTCATAATTTTAGGAGAGGGAGGAAAAGATAAAGTTTTATGATTTTTTATCACCAATATGGATGTTTTTGACAGTGTTAGACCCGCTAACATTCAGGGGATATCCCTGATATGAAGTCCCAACTAGACCTCACATTGTTTGGAGTAGGAGTCCTAGCAGTGGGTGGCAACGTTATGCCTTGACTGTGAAAGCACACAAAGGGAAGTATGATAACATTGGGTGAGAGAAAGTGTGTGACCCTACAGAGAGTCAAGTGTGATGAATGAAGGTTCCAAAAAAAGAAGTGAAAAGGAAGTGCGCCCCTTGGAAGCCTGTAATAGTACGCATCTTGAAAGGAACACACGAGCGGAATGACATCACAAACTAAGATGCGGAATTGTCCACAACTTAAAGTGATGAGTTAATACAACAAGACGTGTTCAACAAGATTAATACAAATGCAAATGAATTAATTCATAATCATAAGTGTAAGTTAAATAAAATGCATTGCAACTACGACAAGAATAGTCCTACTATATTCACAACATATGCATGAAAGCATGTTGGCTCTTATTTTATTATTATAAGTGAAAGTTCCATTCATACATACACCATTGACAACCACTAGCCCCAATAGTGGAAAATTACATTCAAGAACACCTACTCCTCCAAAGAAGTATACTCGCTCTACGTTGCAGAGAAGCCAAGGCTCTTCACAATACCCTTAAGCTCTTTCTAAGCCTAAGCCTAGCCAAAATCCTAGCACCCAAAAGCCTACACATGAATTACGAGGTTATATTCATAACAAGAGGAGGTGACTCTTCAAATCCCCTTTGTGACCTTTGGACTACCCTCATGACTCTTCAAATTATTTACAAAATGACACATTACATTACATGATCACTCTTCATATTCCATTATTGACACTTGAAATTTCACTTACAACATAATTACAAATAATATTACATTTTACGCTTCTACTCATATAAAAAAAAATAGGATAGAGACAACTTGACAGCCTAACAAGACACAACACTATGATGCTTGAGTTTGGGTGAAGTCTAGCTCAGCAACCTCCACTTGCTGCTTCTCAGTCACATATTGGTGCCAAGCTTGGTGATGTGTGATGGTGTCCCCAAACTACATGATGGTGTCTAGCTTAGGGAAACTTTTAGGGGCTAATGTTTGCAAGTAGGCTAATTTTCCATGCTTTTTCCAAAAAAAAGATGCATTAATTTCCATTTTTTCTAAAAATGTTTCACCCAAATTTTATAGTATAAAATTATTTTACCTTAAAAATCGCTAAAATTGTATATAGAGAGTATATAAAATTATTATAAATTTCATTATTTTTAGAGAAATACCACCAAGCACTTTATATATGGCATAGCATGGACTAGTGAGATTCACCAAGGTTTCTAAACATTAAGATAAATTTCCATCCTTAAAATTTTCCCTGCGATTCTGGCTGGAAGCGAACTCTGGCCTCCATGGAATCTAGGAACACTGTCTTCGAACCTATGTCCAAATCATTATGAAGCATGAGCAGCATTGTTCTGACTTTGGTAAGACCACCGATGAAATTTTGCATGTTCTGTCTAATCAACTCCAAGCCTTCCCTAGTGGCATTTTCTCTTAGCTACTCCAACCACTATTCGACCTCCTGCTAGATTTTGTACTTGGGTTTAGCTTTGGTAAGAAAACCAACTGATGGGATCTAGTGTGTTCTCACCAAGACATCTAAACTGCTGAATAATTTTACATATGAGGCCTGAATGTTGGCAATGAATGAGGCGAGCTGCTTGTTGTTCTGAATCAACATTCGAACCTTTGCCTTTTCTAGCTCTGCATGTGGCTACATTTTCTTCACTAAGTAAAGCGGTGCCCCTTTGTATCACATTGTCCACTCTTGCACATAAGAAATGGCATCTTGTATATTCTTGAGAGTTTTAACAAACTCTTTTCTCTGTTGTTGTAGGCATGCAAATGGAAAACTACTTAATGTGTGGTGAAAAACCCCTCATAGAGCTTACGCATGGTTTCTCCAAGTGTTGATACTTCAGCAAGTATCGCTGCTTTCATCTCCTCCAAGTAACCCTGTACGGAAACTGCATTATGTGCTGTTGCATGGAGTTGTTCTGCCTCTTTCTTAGTAGCCCACAAGTTTTGTCCCAGTTGCTCATTCTCGGTCGTCAAATACTGAATATTTGATGTTGTTTCTCCTGCATAAGCCAAGTTGGATTTGGCAATGGAAATTGGATTCTTACTGGTGTTTGACAATATCACCCTTTCTCTAACGCATGGAGGTGATGCGTGATCATCCAGAAAGTGATTTCTCCATGATTATACAATCCTCCTTTGGAACTCATCAAATGATAGATTATACACATCCATTACTGGATCATCATCAAGGGGAAAAACACCCCCTTGGTTTCTCTGGCCCAGCTCTGCTATTGGAGGTGGTGGAGACTAACGGATGACCTTTGGTTCTCTCAGCATCATATCAACATCATCATTATGCGGCTCCTATTCCATCTCCATGTCTATCACTTCAATCAATTTCTCAATCTGCTGAACAAGCTCTTGATTCTGCATTTGTTCACCTTCCTCCTCAGTTGTTGGTTTTTCCTGTTCCTGCTCTTCAACTTGTATCAGACTTGTTTCCTCTGTCATCAGGCATTTCCTTTGTTCTTCTTCTTGCTTCTACTTCTCCTCTCGTTCTCTCCTCCTCAACTCCTATTTTTCCTTCAGATTTTTCTCTATCTCATGCAGCTTCAGCTATGCTTCCTACAACCTCTGCTTTTTTCTCTTTCTCTACTCTGCTCTTTGTATCCTCTGCTTCCTCTTCGATTCTTCTACCAAAGATACTTTTGTGCGAATGGGATCTACCGTCATCTTGCAACTTTTCTCTCCCTCTGGACTGTCAACAATCTTCCTCTTTCCCTTGTCCTGCATGTGATTGTTGCCTTTTGTTGATGATGCTTAGAGAGTTGTTGTTGTATGTGGAGTAGCCTATGAATTCCCTACGAAACTTACTGGCTCATGAAGTCTGGAGGCATTTTAGCAGTACCTCCCAGGATCCTCCTCTAGCCAATGGAATTCCATGTCGATCCACAAAAAGTAAACTCTCGCATAGTGGTCTTTACAAATATTGTGAGGATTATATGGATTAAAGTCTTGAGTGCCTAATTAAAATCTCACTATCTCCTCTTCATTGACATCTGCGAATTTCAAGTTCCTTATCTTGTACAATCCAATCTACAAAGAAAGAGTGGTCCATGGTGCTTTCTTCTTCCTATCCAGTGTTTCTGATAATCTTGTGGCGAGATGGTATGATACTTCTTGCATGACAAGTTTTTCAGTGGCGTACCTTGGTAAAACGTGCAGAGTCTTCTATCTGCCAAACACTCTAATGAAAGTGCCACCTAGTGAGGCATACCAATTATGTCTTCTATCACCTCCACTGCTTCTCATGACATGCAAGGTGGATATTCTTCAAAGATAAGCTTGTACAACGACATGATGAAGTGGTCAGTTAGTCATGCCATTACTCCTCGATAAGTGCATTCTTAAAGAAACTTGCAATAGATTTGCATGACAATTTTTCGTAGTGTCCATGTCCAATTCATGCTAGGGAACTATTGTTGTGCACAAATTTCATCCAGTAAGTATGCAGACATATAGAACCTTTCTCACTCACCCTTGGGAGGATTTCAAACATGTGCTACATGGGCCTTCAATTATCGAGCCAATAGATATGACCAGTTAAAATGCCTCTAATTGTTCAACACTTTGTCCAATAAGATTTTCCGCGCTTCAGGAAAGGTTTACGTGCTCTCCTGACCATGGATCCTACAAGCAAATATAACAAAGATTGGTAGGCCTTCCTAAGGGACTTTGTCTTGTACACATGGGTGAGTGTCTGTTGAAATTTTGATGGATCTTTCACCCAGCCATTGAAAATGTCTCATGTGTTCACATGGTTGTGGGTGGCAGGGAAGAGTGATTCCATGTGCTCTACTAGCTCGAGCAAGTGATACATTCGCTATAAAAAAAAAAAATCCCAAAAGGTGGAAAGCTCTTGCCCGTTGGCATTGCTAAATGTCATGGTCTTCTCATCAATGTGTGAGACAATCCAACTAATGACATCTACACACAGGAAGGCTGGATACATGCATGCAACCTTGTATAATCCTGACTACAAGATGCTAAGATAAACCTTTCAATCCTCTAAGTTTTCCTCAAAGTCCTTTTCAAAATCATCTTTAATATGTTGTCATGTCAGCGATAATCCCTTTTCTATAACAACTAAGTATATGCATACACTGGAAAATCTATTGATGTTTTCTCAAATGTTTCCCCAGTACTTCTCTCAGTGGTTTCCTTTGAAAAAACTCTCTTATGTGCCACGGAAACAATGACTATTCGAGAGATGCTCAACAATTGTTGTACATGTGGGACAGAAAGGAAAATCATGGTAAAAAAATGTCATTCTTAAGAAAATCTACTTACAAGGAAAGTTCAAGCAACAAACCAAGCAACTGATGGGGAGGATTGTGCAATTCTCATTTGCAAGAGGGATTGGCTGCCTGTGGGAACATCACACTTTGTAGTCTTAGCAGCCAAGGTGGAAGATTGTGGCTTGAAATTGTGCAATGTGCAGTTCAGCCTAGGAAGAGGCTTGAGAGAGACTACACATTGTGCAGTCTCAGTGGCCAAGGACGACAAGCTAGCCCCTGGAACTGCATAGTGCACAATTGGAGCCATATTGGACTATGCACTGCACAATTCCAAAGGCAAAGCTTGTGGCTTAATCCTTAGGATTGTGCACTATCATCTGGGAAAAGTGAAAGCTAGCCAAGGGGAATGCAAATCTGCCCAAGGGAAGTGTGGAAAATGAGTAGATCTGAGAGATAGTGTGAAGAAGAGTGCAGATATGACTAAGTGAATGTAAATTCAAGTGATTCAAGTGCATCAATTAATCAAATGGAAGGAAATTGAAGTATGTGAGGAGAGTCGCTGTAATGGTGACCATTGGTGAAAAAATAGGAAAAATAATGCAACACTTGGGAAAGGCAATATAAAACTTAAATCAACAGTTCAAAAAGTTAAAAAAAGTTAAAATACTAGCAACCATGAAGAGAAATAAGTGAAGCAACACTCACACAAGCCAAATGACAAAAAGTGATCAAAATACTACAAAAGAAAAACTCACCCGGCAAAGCAACAACGATTGCACTGAAGGTTCCTTAATCTCCTTGGGAATGCTATAGCTCCAATATCTAATGTGAAAATGAGATCTAAAAGAATCGATTAAATAGATTTGGACAAATTAGGGTTTTTGACGTGCATGCCTAAAATCAAGGAAAAAGAAACACTTAGCGGAAGTTGCTAAAAATAGTGCAAGTGGCTTCTTCGGGACACTAAAAATAGATCCCTATTTTTTAGGGATGACTTTTTTATTTTTTCCCTTTTTTCTTCTTCCAGGGGAAACTTTCCATGCACACTACCAGGAAATACCACACAGTTATAGGGAACATGGCAACTTTTTGGCTCAGTGCACTGCGTAGTTTTTAAGCTTACTAAGGGTTGCACAATTTCTGGGATCAGTGTTGGGTTACCTCCCATGACTGCATAGTTTCTAAGCTCAAGGCTTATTGGAAATCAGGATTTTGCAATTGACATCATCAAGGATTATTTCACTCCATGATTGCACAATTTCTAGAGACAAGCCTAGAACTGATGTGAGACCAAGTTGGGAGATTAGCTTGTGACTTAGAAGAATCAGCGAACTGAACAAACTCAAGAAAAATTGGAAAGATAAGTCTTAGTCAAAGCATGAATACCTGGATCAGTGCAAGATGAATTGTTGTAGATAAGAAGGGAGGCTCCAAAATCGAAACATAGGAAAATTTTTGGAGGGTGGTTGTAGCCACTACAACACTGGCAACGCACTGGTAGAACTCCAGCTCTCTATATGGATCTTGTCTCATGAAAAATAGTTATAACTCTTTTGAAAGTATTGTTCAGTTCTTTGATCATCATATCTTCTTCACTTAGCTTGAGTTAAACATATAGTCCCTACGATTCTCTTCATCGAAAGAACACATATCAAGCCAAGTAAGACTGAGCTGTTTCAATTGGGTATGAGGAGTATATAAATGCACAAGTAAAAGAGACTATCCGAGTATTTATTTTTCATCTTTGGTGTTTCTCCACTGTCAGCAGGCCTCGATAGTACCCTGGCGGAGTCACTTCAAGAACAAAATCATTTCTTGGTTTCTAGCAAGCCTCGACAATACCCCGGAGGAGTTGCTTCAAGAACACAAGAATTAATTCACTGACAATGAGTCTAGACAGTACCCCGATGGATTTACTTGCTTCACCTCTCTGCATAGTAATCCTTTCTCTTATGTCTCCCTTTATTTCATCCTTCATTTTTTCATTTTTATTTGTTCAAAGAACTGTGCATAGGCACTTATTTATTTCATGGGGCAGAAGAGGGAGCCTTACTTATTGAGAGCAGAAGGGGTTGTCCCTTTAGAGAAGGATATTTATATATACCTTTTATATACTTGTTAAGGTTTTCCCCCTCTCCTTACTCTACTTGACTTATTTGACAAGGATTAACCGAAAGTAGAAGACCAATTAGAGCAAGCGGTACTAGTTAAAAATGCAAGCATCATGATTTCATTATGACTCTCTGAAAGGAACATATTTTCCATTAGAATATCATAGACTAAAAGAAATTCAATATTCTCATAAAGAGAGGGAATAGGTAGATAACCAAGTGTTGATAGCAGTACAACTTCTTGGATTTCATCGAGCTTGCTAAGAAGCCAAACACGGTTTCATGTGGAAACTAACCTATAACTGAACAGAAACAACAAAATGAAAGAAGAGGGGTAAAAGTGAAACAAAGTAAATAAAATCAAAGGAAACAACCAAGAAAATAAAACTACTCCTACTTCTAATCTAAACATAGCATAGGTCAAACTTACGTAAAGTGATACTTCCAATGCAACCATCGATGCATTGGCTAGGCTATTAGGTGAGGGAATTCATGTCAAGAAAAATATTCAAGCATAACAACAAACATGAAATATAAGCCAATACAAAACAAAATGTTTGAAGTATGAAAGAACTCGCAAAAAATTAAAAATGGAAAGTGCATGAAAGGCACTCTACAGATGTACCATGGTATTCAAACACATTGCGAGTTGAAGATATGTAGGGACAAACTTTCGAACTTGAAAAATGAGCAAACATGAAGAAATAAAAAGAAAAATTCTATTTCAACACTGCTTGCTATGTACGACTCTGCCAATGACTGAGCTATGGGATCATGTGACACAGATGGAGGATGTGAAAATTTTAAAATAGAATGGATTTCAATGTGTGCAACAGAGTGATGAGGAGAATGAAAAGATTCAACACATTTTTGATCGAAAGTGGAACTGACCTCAAGACTACGATAACCTAACATAACCATTAGCTCAGGCTAAAGTGCCTCACCAAATTGTGGAGGTTACAATTCATCAGAAGATGGATCATCAAAAATCAGTGGCTTAGAAAGATCAATAATGAAAAGATCAGAATCGTGATTAAATGAGTCAATCAAAAGATAACGAAAGCTTCAATCAAAAAGTTCAAGATCATAAAGAGAGGCATCCTCATGATCTGACGAATCATAAAGAGGGGATGATGGAGAATGATAATTTCACCCTCTATGTTCCCAGAAAGATAACATGAGAAATTGGGAGGATCGTGCAGAAAATATTTGTACTCTCCACATTCAAATGAAAAAATATCGTTCCACGGTTTCTGTGAATGATCGAAAGTAGTAACATCCTCAGAAACCTAATTTTCACAAGATTGAACAGGAATGACAGAATCGTGGAAAATGTCAAGATAATGTAGAAGAGGTGTGAACAGAAGGAGTACATCCTTCACTATAGATTCTTGTTCAGAATCCCACACATACTCATTGAAAATGATACCCCAGGTTGGTTGTTCAACACCAACCCCATCCAAAACTTGATCGTTGTTAACATCAAAATATAGATCCGAAACAAGTGAACACAACACATCACAATCTGGAGGATCAAAAGGACCAAAGTATGGATGACGCGGAGATAACATTTCAGCACAACCATCAGAGTCACAGTCCAATCCTACCCTTAAATTCTAAGTATGTGAGGTGGGAAAAGATGGTGGGAGATCAACATATGAGTTTTCAACTTCTCCTACCTTAGCCTTTGGAACTAGATTTGTTTCATGAGAGGAGGATAGAGGGTCACTTGGAACAACAACCTTTTCCATCATACATTTAGAAGCTATAACACCGAGGTATGTTGGGAGTGGCTCAAAAGATTGTAACTTGTGCAGATTTTCTGAAATGTGAACACGATATTGAAATCTTCCTGTCAAGAACTCCCAGTCAACTTCATATTTTAGATATTAAAAACACAAATGCATAAAATGAATTTGAAAATGATGCAATGATTCATAAGTGCAAGAGATTTATGTGACAATATGCTTGAAAGAGTTTATGCAGGCATTGTTGAATGTGTGACACCACTTCCTTACGTGCCCTTTGAATGTGAGGATTAACAACCTATAAGAAAAATCCTTACAATGGATGTTGTGCTCTGTGCAGAATTCAAGAAAGTGAAAAGTATGATCAAGCATGGTTGTCTCACCATCGCCATCAAATTTAATGGTTGACAACTCATCTAAAATTCTTGCCATCACTTGCGGACTTATGTCTCTGGAAAAAAAATCAGGATTATGATTGTGGAAGAAGTCATTTAAAGAGTGTAGAAATTCAAAACAAACTTCAAGCACTCATCTTTTCATTTGGCCCTCCTTCTAGAGAAATAAATGTTGAAGGTGTTGGACCCATCATCATTCAAGGGATCTCCCCGATATGAAGTCCCAACTAGACCTCACACCATTTGGAGTAAGAGTCCTAGCAATGGGTGGTAATATTAATCCTTGATTGTGAAAACACGTAGAGGTAAGTATGATAACTTTGGGTGGGAGAAAGTGTGTGATCCTGTAGAGAGTCAAGTGCAATGCATGAAGGTTCCAACACACAAAGGGAAAAGGAAGTGCACCCCTTGGAAGCATGTAATAGTACGTAGCTTGAAAGGAACACATGAGCAAAATGAATTCACAAGCTAAGATGTGCAATAACCCACAATTTAAAGTGATGACTTAATACAACAACACGCATTCAACAAGATTCATAAAAATGCAAAAGAAATCGTTCATAGGCATAAGCGTAAGTTAAATAACATACATTGCAAATACAACAAGAATAGTCCTACTATATTCACAACATATGCATGAATGTGTGTTGCCTCTGATTTTATTATTATAAGTGAAAGTTCCATTCATACATACACCATTGACAACCACTAGCCCCAATAGTGGAGCATTACAGTAAAGAACACCTACTCCTCCAAAGAAGTATACTCACTCTACACTACAAAGAAGCCAAGGCTCTTCACAATAGTTCCAAGTTCTTTCTAAGCCTAACCCTAGCCAAAATATTTGATCCCAAAATCCTATACATGAGTTATGAGGTTCTATTTATAACAAGAGGGGGTGACTCTTCAACTCCCCTTTGTGACCTTTGGACTACCCTCATGACTCTTCAACTTCTTTACAAAATGACACATTACATTGCATGATGACTCTTCATATTACAATATTGAAACTTGGAATTTCACTTACAACGTAATTACAACTAATATTACATTTTACTCTTGTACCCATATAAGAAAAAATAGGTTAGAGACAACTTGATAGCCTAACAATATACAACACTATGATGCTTGAGTTTGGGTGAAGTCTTGCAAAGCAACCTCTACTTGTTGCTTCTCGGTCACATATTGGTGCCAAGATTTGTAATGTGTGATGGTGTCCCCACACTGCGTGATGGTGTCTGGATGTAAGCGGACTCTGGCCTCCATGGCATCCGAGTGCAATGTCTTGGAACCTATGTCCAACTCATTCTGAAGCATGAGCAGCATTGTTCTAAATTTGATAGGACAACCAATGAAATTCTACATTTTGTTTGTTCAGCTGCAAGTCTTCCCTAGTGACATTCAATCTCAACTGCTCCAAGTACTAGTCGACCTCCCGTCGGACTTTGTTCTTAGGTTTAGTTTTGGTAAGCGAAACAAATTATGGGATCTGGTGTGTTTTCACCAAGACATCCAAACTTTTGAATAACCATACATATGAGGCCTGAATGGTACCAATGAATGAGGCAAGCTACTTACTTTTCTAAATCAACACTTGAAACTTTGCCTTCTCCAGCTCTACCTATGGCTTCATTTTCTTCACTAAGTCAAGTGATGTCCCTTTGTATTGCATTGTCCACTCTTGCACATAAGCAATGGAATCTTGTATGTTCTTCAAATTTTTAACAAAATCTTTTCTCTTCTTTTGTAGGTCATGCAAACAAACAACTACTTTATGTACGGTGACAAACCCCTCATAGAGCTTCTGCATGGTTTCTCCAAGTGTTGATTTTCAACCAGTATCACTGCTCTCATCTCCTCCAAGTAAATCTGTGTAGAAACTACATTCTACATTGATGTGCGGAGTTGTTCTGCCTCTTGCCTGGAAGCCCGCAAGTTTTGTGAAAGTTTCTCATTCTTGGCCATCAAACACTAAATATTTGATATTGTTTCTCCTTCATAGGCCAAGTTGGCTTCGACAATGGCATTTGGACGCTTCCTGGTGTTCGACACTATCACCCTTTCTCCAATGCATGCAGGTGATGTGTGACCTTCATAAAAGTGCTTTCTCCATGCTTGTACAATCCTCCTTTAGAACTCATCGAATGATAGATTGTACACATCCATTACTGGATCATCATCAAGGGGAACATCACCCCCTTAGTTTCTCAAGGTCAGCTTTGCTACTGGAGGTGGTGGAGACTGAGGGATAACCTGTGGTGCTCTTTGCATCATATTAACATCTTCATATTGTGGCTCTTGTTCCATCTCCATTCATGTCATTTCAATCAATTTCTCAATATTTTTTTTTTTTTTTGTAAACTGAGGTAATTTATTATCTATAGGAAAATATAAGTACAAAACAAAAGGCTCCTCAATCTGCCTCGAAGGGAAACCAGATCTGTTGGAGCCTAAACTTACTGACGCCATTAACGATATCACAACTGTTTATAGTTCAGACTGATAAGAGCATAATATGTCTTTTTACAATCTAAAGAAAACTACAGACTCAAAAAGCACGATCAACAGACCCTTAAACAGCTGCCGCTGGGGCGTCCAGAAGGAAGTAATGTGACATTTACTTAACTACAGACTCAAAAAGTGTGATCCCAAAAAACAAACACTTAAACAACTGCCTCAAGGGTGACCCAGAAGGAGCACTTAAGAAACAAAGCTAACGGCATGCACAGGAAAAGGGGAAAACCCAACTGTTCACAGCGCTGGAATCCTTCAGTCGATGTTGATAGCCCTTGTGTTCATAGCCTTGATATCCTTGAGGAGGTCATTCTGTTACCTTACCAGCATCTCCACATTAGCCACTTCTTTTTTTGCAGCCGCCGTGTCCTGAGCCATCTCCACCATTTCAGCAGCAACCTGTTCCATGGCCTTGGCCAGAAGGTGCTTCAGGACCCAATAGGTGTGGAGAGCACGACGATACAGGGTAAGCCTACCCTGAGTATGACCAGGGTCTGGTAACTGCAGAGACCAATCGTTCATTTCGGGGTCCGAAGGCTCCTCTAGCACTTTCTCCTCCATAGCTTCAATAATGTTCCTAATGTGAGCATTTGAATCCAAATTGTAGGCCTGTTCTGCCTCATTCACTGTCTGATTGATATAGCTATTTCTTTGTTTATGCCTTTTCTGCTTCTGGCTACTCTCTGCTTTGCTGGTGGCCTGTCGGGGGCATCCGCGACCTCTCTTCGTCTACTGTTTTCTCCCTTCTCCTTCCTTAACTCGTTGCGCACTTCTACTACTCTGCCCTGTTTCAAATTTCTTGCCTATGGGTGCCTTGACCTGCCTGCAATCCAGCTCCTCCGAGCTTTCTATTTCAATTTTGGTCCTGACCCCTTCGTCGTGCCTGCCTTCCGCAACATCCTTCCCCTCTCGGGCATTCCTAGCTCTATATTCACTCATTTCCGATCTCTGGAGTCACTGGTTGGGGGTTCTGCACCAGAGCTCCGCTTCACTCTTCACCTTCCTCGGGTTGCTTCTGCTGGACATTCTACCTCCTTTCCTCCTTATAGCTTCCCTCCCACCTTTGCTCAAATGATGTGTAGACTCCCTCTTGCATTTGCCACTAATACCCGGAATGCGTGCCTTGGGGTTGTGAATCATTTTTTGGTTTGGGCCGCGAACCTGACTTGCTGCGCAATCATTTATTATCACTGACTGGGTGTGAAGGGTGTCGCCCTTGTGTCCTCTCTGAATAACCTCCGGATGATGTCTTGATCTCCCTCTCCCTCGCCACTCAGGGGTGTAATTAAACCTGTTATGCATCATTATTATCCTTTCTAATGAGCTGATTTAGCCCGTCCCATCATGCCAGCCCTTCCTGATTGGTCCAGCTGTCATCGATTGGTTCCATTCATTCATTGCTTCCCCAATTCGCCAAGCAGTCGGCAGGTTTATTACCCTCTCGTCGAACATGCGACGTGATTGTGAAATTGATACCTGTCAGCATATCACCTATTTCTCGGACTGTACTAGCGCTTCGCCAACTTTTCACCACCTTCTCCCAACTCTTCCCCTGGACTAATTGCCTGATCGCGTTGATCACCATGGTGGAGTCGCCTTCAATTTCTAACTTTCTGTATCCGTTTCTTCTGGAAATTTTGAGGCCTTGGTAAATCGCCATGAACTCTGCCTCATTATTGGTCATTGTTCCTCCATGCTCTGCGTAGATCCATTCTGTAGCCCCTTCTTCATTTCTGAAAATTCCTCCAAAACCCGCTGGACCCAGATTCCCTTTAGCGGTGCCATCGCAATTGAGTTTAATAAATCCTTCTACCGGCTTTCGAAAAACCGCGCAACTTTGATTTGCTAATTGACGGTTCTGCTTGGAGACTTGTTGATATATCATCCCCTGTTCTACATTTATCTTCTTAAGGATTTCTGTCTCAGCGTCTATGGTTTTCCAGTCTTCGTCTGCCGAGTTCTCTGCTAGGATTGTCTCTTTGATTTGCTTTAATGTTCTCTTCCATATTTCCTCCGGACCTGTGGCCTTTCCTTTGAAAATTCGACTATTTCGTTCCTTCCACAAATTCCAGATATTGAAACCTGCTGAAATGCTCCACGCCCTTCTGACGATTTTGCTGTGGAATTTTCCTTCTCCCCACTCGCTAAGGGTTTGGATAATATCACGCGGGTTTCTAGATGTTGTTGCGAATATACTTTCCATTTATTCCCACTAAAATTGAGCCACACTGCAACCATTAAGTAGGTGTTCCTGGTTCTCTTCTTCTAAGTTACAGAGGCAACATCTTGCAGGGCCAGAGAAGCCTCTTTTTTGAATTCTATCCCATGTTAAAATTCGTTTTCTTCCAACCAGCCAAGCAAACATCTTGATCTTTGGCCACCACTTTGTTTTCCAGATTTTTTTCCACTTTTGTTCTTCTTCTCCTGGATCATTTTGGGTTTTTAATGTGTAGGCTTCTTGTATTGAGAATGTCCCCTTTGTTTCTTTACCCCATCGGAGGATGTCTCTGCCATCTCGCTTTTTTATCTTTCTGGAATCAATTTCCTTCCTGTACGCTGATTTTTGTTCTTCTGATGCGCTCCTGTTCCATTCCTCCAGAGGCTTCCAATCTCGCCATTCCTCATTACCAGGAGCTGCATTCCAATAATCTTTAACCGTCAGGAGGCCTCTGTCTACACCTAATCTGTGAATTTCCTGCATGCCTGGTATATTCATCATTTTTCCTCTTTGCTGCCAATCTTCATCCCAAAATCTCGCTATCTGGCCTCCTCTAATTTCCCAAAAAATATGATTGTCGACTAAGTCTCTGCCTTGGAGGGATAAGTTCCAGATATCCGAGCCTCGAGGAATATTTTGGTCTCTAAGAATTCCTTTCGGGGATAGAGGCATGTTGTATTTGACAGTCCAGATTTCTTTCCATAAGTCCGAACCCCCTTGCAGCCATCTCCATCTTAATTTAGCAGCCAGGACTTGTTTTAAGGTCCATGGATCTCTGAGGTCTAAGCCACCTTTTCCCTTGGGTTTGGTTAGACTCTTCCACGAATAGAGGGCCCATTTCTTTTGTCGCTTCAGGCCTCCCCATAGAAATTTTCTGTAAATTTCAACCAGTTTATTACAAATTCCTTTAGGGGCAGCCATTACAGATAAAGGATATATCAGGATTGCTTGTATGGTGGCTTTGAGGAGCACCACCCTAGCTGCTATGTTCAGAGCACAGAAGGTCCAGTTATCCAGCCTTTTCGTGATCTTTTCAATGATATTTTTCCAATTACCTAATTTAAGGGTAGATGTGTCCAGCATAGTTCCTAGATATTTGGTAGGGAGATCCCCTATCCTATATCCCATGACTCTGGTTAGATGATTCTTAACCGGTTCCGCAGTGTTAAAGAAAAAGGTTCTGGATTTGTCATTATTCACCTCCATCCCTAAACTCTCCATAAATATCTCTAGTATTTTCTTTATCCTTTTGACTTCTTGCAAGGTGGCTTTGCAGTATATCATTATGTCATCCACAAATTGTTGATGTGTGACTGTGGTTTGATTCCCCCATAATTTGAGGCCTTGAATTTTCCGTTCTCTTGCTTCTTTTTTAAAATATCTACCTAATCCTTCTGCTGCAATTATGAAGAGAAAGGGAGATAATGGGTCCCCTTGCCTGACTCCTCTTGAGGCATTGAAAGTTGTTGTTGGCGCTCCATTCAGCAAAATAGAGAAATTCGGAGTAGAGATCATACTGATGACCCAGTTTACCCATCTATCACATAATCCAAAGGCTTTGAGGATTCTTTCTAGGTACTTCTAACTTAGCCTATCATAGGCTTTTGAAAGGTCAAGTTTAATTAGCATACCCTTTTCTTTTTTAGTTTTCAGAGTGTGAAGGACTTCCTGGGCTACCACAAGCCCATCCAGAATCTGCCTTCCTTCAACAAATCCTATTTGTTCAGGGGAAATTATACTTGGTAGGATTAGTTTTAATCTCTGGGCAACAATTGATGCTACTATCTTGTAGATGACATTACATAGGGCTATAGGGCCGAAGCCATCAGCCTGTTCCACCTGATTAGTTTTTGGAATCAGGGTTAAAAGGGTTGAGTTTATTCCTGGCCATATTCTTTGGTTTATTCTGGCCTCCTCTACAACTGCCAGAACATCTGAAGCAAGGAACTTCCACCCTGCTTGGAAGAATTCAACAGTGTACCCATCCGGGCTTGGGGCTTTGTTCCTTTTCATGTTTCTAACTATGTGCTCCACTTCTTCCATGGTGATTTTTCTCATTAGTGTCAAGTTTTGATATCTTGTTATTACGTTTGGAATTTCACTACTTATCTTGGCTATGGCATCTGATCTGTCGGTATGTGGTTCCCTCAGGATGTCTTTGAAATGATTTACCAGGACTTTTTCAATTTCTTCATGTTGCAGGACTCTTTGTCCTTCTTGGTTTTTGATAGAGAATATTCTGTTTCTCTGTCTGTGCTGAACCATAGCTTTGTGGAAAAACTTAGTATTCCTCTCTCCCTCCCTGAGCCATTGAACCCTGGATTTCTACTTCCATAAAATCTCTTCTTGTTTTCTTCTTTCTTCTAACTGAGTTAGCACTCTGCCTTCTTCTTGTGTTCTCTCCTCCTCTATTCCTTCCATGATATCCATCTGCTAAAGGTCTTCCATTCTCTGTTCTAATCTCTTTTTATCTTCCATAATATTCCCTAATTCTTCTTTATTCAATTTCTTTATCTTATTCTTCATTTCCTTCAGCTTGAGTTGAAAGGTGTGCATCTTATTTTTTCCCCTTTGGTTACTCATCCTCCACCATTCTTCTAGCTTCTCCATCAGTCCTTCATTTCTCAGCCAGAAATCTTCGAACCTGAAGGGCTTGTTGGGAGGCCTTTGTTTTAAGTCTATCTCTAATTTAACCGGCCAATGGTCTGATCCTGCTACCGGAAGAATGGTGGCCTCTATAAAAACATCCTTTAGCATTATTTGTTCTGAGATTAAGAATCTGTCCAGACGTGAGGCGATTTGGTTAACGCCTCCTCTCCTGTTGTTCCACGTATGGCTACCATTGATGGTTTGGATGTCAATCTGGTGATGATCCCTTATGAGGTCTCCAAACTGTTCCATAACCTTATCTAATCTTCTATTTCCTCCTCTTTTTTCATCTAGGGTTTTAATCAGATTAAAATCCCCACCTACTATCCATTGTTTTCCAGGTATGAGGCAATGCAAGGCTTTTAGATTTTGCAAAAAGTTTTCCTTTTCGTTTTGTATATGAGGATCATACACCCCTGTTATAATTACCTCTTCCTTAGTTCCAACTATACTTGCTGTACCAGATAAAATTCTTGGGAGACTCATCCAGTTACTGAAGTGTATTTCATCTGGGTTCCAGATAAATATCAAGCCACCAGCGTTTCCAATTGCATCTAGCCCCATCATTTCGTAGCTACTCCTGCTTTTATTCAAAATTTCTCTCATTTTATCAGTACTTATTTTTGTTTCCTGTACTATCATTACATTGGGTTTCTCTTTTTTAAGTATTTCATTCAAATACCTTTGCTTCCCTCTGCTGTTGATGCCGCGTATATTCCAGGTTGTAATAATCATCTTAACAGTTTTGGGGGTGATTGGAAGACCTCTGATAGAGGGATCACTCTTCCAGAGTTAACAAGCATTTCACCCACTTCTTGAATCATTTCCCCCAAGGTTTTTCTCCCTCGTTTTTTGCCTCCCTTGCCAATGCTGCCCGCTCCTATGCTCTGCGTTTCCTGATTCTCCGATTGATGATTTTCCTTCTCTTCTGTCAGTCTCTTCTTTACCTTATATCTTTGGAATGCTTCTTTGTATTTTTGTTTTTGTTCTTCTGGGATGAATCTTTCATCAAGCCTTTTCCATTCCTGTAGAAGTCTCGCCATTACTTGTTCTTCCTCTTCTCCTTTTGTTTTCTTTGGATCTATTTCCATGTTTCCTTGATCCTCTTGGGTTTCACTTGTGGGTTCAGCCCCCTGTTCATTATTCCTATTATCTGCCTCCTTGTTTGATTTTTCGGTTATTATCTCCATTCCATCCATTTCTTCTTCTTCGCTCACCTCTGTCTCCAACCCTTCTTCTTGTAGGGCTTTAAACATATTTAGAGATTCTGTTTTCTGGGCTTCTTTCTGTTTACCCCTCTGCGTCTTTTTATTTCCTCTGCCTCTTCTTCTTGGAACTTCTCTGAAGTCCTCTCTTTCTTCCTTTGTTCTCCTTGTAGTTTTGTTTCTGCTTCCCTTTCCTGCTCAGCTAGCGTAATAGGGCATTCCCTAAACAGATGACCATATTCATGGCATCTTCGGCAGCGGAATGGTATATGTTCATAGTCTATTGGTT
Source organism: Pinus taeda (assembly GCA_000404065.3). NCBI lineage: Eukaryota > Viridiplantae > Streptophyta > Pinopsida > Pinales > Pinaceae > Pinus > Pinus taeda. The sequence continues at coordinate 229,918 of APFE030583695.1, forward strand.
GGTGCCATAGTTCATCATGATATTCCAGTTCAATAGTGTTTGGGAGAGGCTCTGTGATGTTCATATAAGCACAGATTCTAGCATAGGTGTTGAAATTTCCTCTCTTTGTTGTTTCCGCCACTTTAACAAAGGAACCTATAGTATTTCCTATGCCTTTAAGGATGTTTGGTTCCCAGAATTCAGATGGAAGACCAAAGAGTCTGATCCAAATCGGAGCAGCTAACATCCTTTCCTTATCAGGGTTGTAACAGTCTACCCATTCTCTCATGAACAGACCAACGTTGTTCATGAAATAAGGTCCTTCCTCAAAGACTCTTCCTCTATCTTCTAGGTTGGAGAATATAATAGTGAAGAACCCCTTTGCTCCCAACTTGACTTCCACATGTCCTTTTGGTTTCCACCTCTGATAGATCCATCTCATGAGATCCTTTTCAGCAGGCCAATATCCTATAAACTTGCAGATCAAGGCATAATCACGCATATAGCTTCTATAATTTTCTAGTTTATTAGGAGGTATTACAAACCTGGGTCTGCTCGAAGTCCTCGGAAGGCATTTGCTTTGGAATCCTGATCTCCTTTGCACTCCCGTTTCTGAAGTTTCACCTTTAGTGGATTGGCCTCCTGCAATCTGTTTTTCCTTTCTGTTTTCTCCTGTTAAAGCTGCTTTGAAGGAGGGGATCTCTCCCCCCCCCTCGTTCTCTGACTCCATTCTGACCCCACCCAACGCGCTTCCTATGTGGTTCAAATGCCAATCCCGCTGATAGGCAGGCGATCTTACAGGCTGCAGAGTAAACCCTAGTTACCTCTGAGTTTCTCTGGGTCCCCTCTTCGAACTCGATCTGCCAATTTCTCAATATTTTGAAAAAGCTCTCGATCCTGCATATATTTTCCTTCCTCCTCAACTGTTGGTTGTTCCTGTTCCTGCTCTTCAACTTGTATCAGTGTTGTTTCCTCTGTCATTAGGCCTTACCTTTGTTCTTATTCTTACTTCTGCTTCTCTTCTCATTCTCTCCACCTCAACTCCTAGTTTTCCTTCAGATTCTGCTATGTCTCCTGCAACTTCAGTTATTCTTCCTGCAACCTTTACTTTTCTCTCTTCCTCCACTCTACTCTTTGTATCTTATGCTTCCTCTTCACTTCTTTTTCCAAAGTTGCTTCCATGAGAATGGTATTTTTCTTCATCTTGCAACTTTATTCTCCCGCTCGACTGTCAGCACTATTCCTCTTTCCCTTGTCCTTCACGAGATTGCCTCCTTTTTTTGTTTTTTCTTCTGGAGTTTTTGTTGCTTGTGGAGCAGCTTATGAAGTCCCTACAAAACTGACTAGCTCACGGAATATAGAAGCATTTTAGAAATACCTCCAATGATCCTCCTCTGGCCAATAGAATGCCCTGTCGATCCATAGAAAGTAAACTCTCACATAGTGGTCTTTACAAATATTGTGAGGATCATATGGATTAAAGTCTCAAGTGCCATATTCAAATCTTACTATCTCATTTTCCTTGGCATTCACGAATTTAAATTTCCTTATCTTGTACAATCCAATCTGCAAAGGAAGAGTGGGCCATGGTGCTTTCTTATTCCTATGCGGCACTGCTAATAATCTTGTGGTGAGATGGTATGATACTTATTACATGACAAGTTTGTCTGTGGTGTACCTTGGTAAAACATGCGGAGGCTTCTCTCCGCCAAACACTCTAATGAAGGTGCCACTTGGTGAGTCATGCCAATCTGCGATGTATGTTATCGCCTCCATTGTTTCTTGTGACATACAAGGTGGATCTTCTTCAAAGATAATCTTGTACAGTGGGATGATGAAGTTGTCAGCTAGTCATGCCATTACTCCTCGATAGCTGCATTCCAAAAGCAACTTGCAATAGATGTGCACGACATTTTCTCATGGTTTCTATGTCCATTTCATGCGAGGGAACTGATGTTTTACACAGATTGCATCTAGTAAGTATGCAGACATATAGAACCTTGCTCGCTCACCTCTGGGAGGATCTTGAGCCTGTGCTACATGAGTCTTCAACTGTCGATCCAACAAATCTAACCAGTTGAACAACCTCCCAACATTCACCACTTGGTCCAATAAGGCAACCCACCATGCAAGAAAGGTTTTTGTGCTCTCATAACCATGGATCCTGCAAGTGAAGATAACTAAGAGTTGGTATGCCTTTGTGAGGGAATTTATCTTTACACATGGGTAGGTGTCTATCGAAATTTTGATGGCTCTTTCACCCAGCCTTTGATAATTTCTCTTATGTTCACATGGTTGTCGGTGGCATAGAAGAGTGAGTCCATGCGCTCTACTAGCTCGGGAAAGTGTTACATTTGCTGAACATTTTTTTCCCGTAAGGTGGCAAGCTCTTGCCAGTTAGTACTACTTAATGTCATGGTCTTCTCATAAATGTGTGATACAATCTAGTTGATGACATATGCACACAAGAAGGTTGGATACTTGCATGCAACCTTGTATAATCATGATTGTTGAATGCTAAGATAAACTTGTTGGTCCTCTAAGTCTACCTCAAAGTCATTTGCGAAAGCATCTTTAATTTGTTGCCATGTGAGTGATGATCCCTTTTCTATAAAAAATTGAGTATCTGGATACACTGGAAAATCTAATGTTGGTTTCTCAATTTATTCCCTAGTAATGCTCTCAGTGGTTTCCTTTCAATCATCTCACTTAGGTTCCATGGCAATAATGACTGTTGGAGAGGTGCTTAACAACTATTATACTTGTGGGATATAAAGGACACTCATGGCAAGAAAATGTCAGTCTTAAGAAAATCTACTGACAAGGAAAGTTCAAGCAGCAAACCGAGAAACTGATGGGGAGGATTGCGCAATTCTCTTTGGCAAAAGGGATTGGCTACCTAAGGGAGCTACGTACTACGAAGTCCCAGCAACCAAGGTGGAAGCTTGTGTCTTGAAACTGTGTAATGCATAGTTCATCCTTGGCAAAGGCCTGGGAGAGATTGCGCATCGCACGGTCTCATTGGCCAAGGATGATAAGATGTCTCCTGGAACTACACACTATACAATTCCAGAAGCCAAGCTTGTGACTTGAGCCTTACGATTGCATAGTGCCAGCTAGGTAAAGTGAAAATTGGCCAAGGGGAATGCAGATATACCTAAGGTAAGTGTGGAAAATGAGAAGATTTCAGAGATAGTGTGAATCTGAGTGCATATCTAACTAAGTGAAAGTAAATGCATGTGAATCAAGTGCTACAATTAATCAAATGGAAGGAAAACAAAGTATGTGAGGAGAGTTGCCGCAACGGCAACCATTGGTGCAAAAACAGGGAAACTAATGCGACACTTAGGAAAGGAAATCTAAAAATTAAAACATCACTTCTACAAGTTAAAAGTATTTAAAATTCCAGCAACCATGAAGAGAAACAAGTGAAACAAAACTCACAAAATCCAAACGAAAAAAGGCGACAGAAAAAGCGGCAAAAGATGACAAAAGCAAAACTCACTCAGAAAAGCAACGACGATCGCACTGAAGGTTCCTGATCTCCTCAAGAATGCTAGAGCCTCAAGATTGAATGTGAAAATGAGCTCTAAAAGTGTCTATTAAATAGATTTGGATAGATTAGGGTTTATGATATATATGCCTAAAATCAAGGAAAAATTGACACTTCGCAGAAGTTTATAAAAATAGAAAAAGTGCCTCCTTCGGGATACTAAAATAAAATCCACGTTTTTAGGGATGCTTTTTTTTCTTTTTGATTTTTACGAGTGAAACGTTCCATGCAAACTATTAGGAAATATTGTGTAGTTCTGGGAACTTGGAAACTTTTCAGCTCAGTCACTACGCAGTTTCTGAGCCTAATAAGGGTTGCGCAATTTCTAGCTCAATGTTGGGCTGCCTCCCATGACTGCATCTTTTTTAGCTCAAGGTGGGCTGGCAGTTAGGACTATGCAATTCCCATCATTAAGGTTGCTTTCCCTCCAAGATTGCAAATTTTTTGGAGGCAAGCCTAGAACTGTTGTGAGACCAAGTTGGGAGATCTTCTCGTGACTTGGATGAATTAGTTGAGTGAACAACCACAAGAAAAAATGAAAATATAGGTCTCATTCGAAGCTAATACCTATATTAGTGCAAGATGAATTGTTGTGGATAAGAAGGGAGACTCCAAAATCGAAGCATAAGAAAAAATTTAGAGGGTGGTTGTAGCTGCTACAACACTGGAAACGCACTGGTAGAACTCTAGCCCTATGTATGGATCTTGTCTCATGCAAAATAGGTCTAACACTTCTAGAAGTATTGTTCAGTTCATTGATCATCATAGATTCTTCACTTAGCTTAAGTTATAGATATATTCCCTACCATTCTCTTCATCGGAAGCACACATACCAAGCCAAGTCACACTGAGTTGTTTCAATTGGGGATTAGGAGTATATAAATGCAAAAGTAAAAGACTCTTAGAGTCTTTAGTTTTCATCTTCGGTGTTGATTCGCTGCTAGCAGGCCTGGATAATACCCTGGTGGCATCACTTCAAGAACAAAAGCATTTCTCTGCTGCTAACAAGCCTAGACAGTACATCGACATCATTGCTTCAGGAGCACAAGCATTTCTCCATTGCTAGCGAGCCTGGACAATACCGTGGCAGAGTTACTTGCTTCACCTCTATGCATAGAGATCATTTCTCTTCTTTCACCCTTTATTTCATCTTTCATTTTTTTCATTTTTATTTGTTCAAAGAACTATTCATAGGCACTTATTTATTTCATGGGGCGGAAGATGGATCCTGACTTATTGAGAGCAGAAGAGGTCGTCCCTTCAAATTTTGACATACTTGTTAAGGTTTTCCCCCTCTCCTTACTCTACTCAACTTAGTTGACAAGGATTAACCAAAAGTAGAAAACCGATTAGAGCAGGCGGTACTAGTTAAAAATGCAAGCATCGTGTTTTCACTATGACTCTCTCAGAAAAGAACGTATTTTCCATTAGAGTATCATCAACTAAAAAAAATGCAAGATTATCGTAAAGAGAGGGAATATGTAGATAACCAAGTATTGATAGAAGTACAGTTTCCTCTTGGATTTCAGCGAGGTTGCGTAGAAGTTGTTGTAGGGAAAACCCAACACCCCCCATTTTCTACTTATTTACTTCAAATAATGGGGGCCCTTTTCCATTAATTTTTGGCTAAAACACATTTTATAATTTTTATTAAGTTAATTGTCCTACAATTTTGCCAATTTTTTATTTTTCATCAGATTTCTTATTTCATTGAATTCGACTTTTAGCAAGCTTTCCATGGATACTTGTTTTGTCTCATTCAGCTAATCGATTTGTAAATGGCACTCCTTTGATGTTTGATCATTTTTGTCGCTAGGGTTACAAAATGTATAAAATGTATAATCTTTCAATTTTTGCAATTAAAATAGTCATTCATTGTAAATATTAACTCTTAGCTAATTTTTATTAATTTTTTATTTTTCACTAACGGTTCTACAAAATGACCCAGCGAAATTGTAGAACAGTTAAAAAACGCGTTTTTCGGGATCTCAATAATTTATTCCAATTTCCTATTTTAAAAAAAATTGCAAAACCCAAAATCTCAAAATTATTAAACTGTTATAGTTCATTTTGTATAATTTTTAATTCTACGTGGGCCCACTTCTCATCACCTCCTCCCTTCCAAAATCCTATAATAAAAACCCCCGATTTAAAAAATGCCGAAATAAAAATGTGATGCGATATAAGACATGCCATATAACATATCGCAAAAATTTTAAGCGCTCATAATAAAAGTTCTGATTTGCGATAAGTTTATATGGCGGATTTTTTAGTTTTAACATAAGGTTTTTATTTTTTCACCTTAAAACTCCCGACCTCCATTTCCCTACGTCACACTCACCTCACTCCACCCTCCACCTTTTCCCTTTACCTCACTCTCCACTCACCCTCCTTATCACTCCACCTCTCCTCACTAACTCCTCACCTCCCTCCATTAACATTCACACCAGACACGCTAATTGTTTGGTTGAGTTTATTAAATTGTTTTTGGATTTTGATATGAAATGATTAGCTATAATATATAAAAATATATATTTTTATTATAATAATATTATCTCACCCTCCTTATCACTCCCCCTCTCCTCACCAACTCCTCACCTCCCTCTGTTGAGGGATTTGCTCCCCTAGGGCTTTTGGGTGGAAACCCTAGCAGACTGAAAGTTGTCTAAACAAAGAAGCATGCATTCACACAGCCATTACACTACAATAAGCAAAATCTAAAGTATGAAGGACGTACCTTAGGTCCTACGTTCGAGAAGTTCCTCAAGGGTCCAAATCCTTCTTCAAGTCCCTTTCGCTCCCTTTTCCTGCAAAACAACCAATTCCAAAGAATACAGTAGTATATGGACAAAGATTTATACAAAAATCATCTTTATGTTATAAAAGAAGGAAGTTAGTTATGAACTTTAAGCAACCATTCATACATGAAATTCAAACATGAACATCATAAACATAAAGAAGAAGCATATTGGGAATCAAGACATGTTTCTTTATTATAGACAAATAGAATGTACAAAAGGAGTAATATCACCTGAGTAACCTTTCACAAGCTCCAAGTAAAGCTTCCTTCCAGATCCGTCCAGCCTCAAGCCTCTAGCATATCTCCTTCAAAGACTCACTCCATGATGCCATAACTAATGGATGAACATCAAATCACAAGGAAACAAGGGTTTCCTGTACAAATGGGGGAAGTGAAGAAGGCACAAGGGTCTTCAGACCTGGTCAGGGGAAAATCTCAGTATAATAACCTTTCTCTTTCTTCTCTCCTCCCTTAGGCCTTCCCTTTGATGTCTTTTTATACCAATCCCAAAGTAGTTTTTTAGTTAGAAATTGGTTGGGAACAGTTGGGCCACGGGCACTAACAGGTGATCAGCAGGTAAAACCCGCGATCTCCGCCCAAAAATAAGGAGTTTTATATTTTTTTAAGTGTTTTAATACATATACGTGGGTTGGGTATGTATGAACCCGCGTATACATGCGTTTAACTTAGGGCAATGTCGCGTACAGGCAATAAAACACTGTTTTTTAGATTTTGGACCAGGTCTAGAAGGAGGGGTTGCACTAGGCCATGAGTGCAGCATCACAAACCATAATGGTGAGATTTGGAGCTATAACAAACACTATGACAAATGTGACTCTTGAAAATGATGTCTTGGAACTTCATCATGATGTGGCATTTCTAGGCCACGCCTTTTGCTGCTTCCTTTGCATATTCATGATGGATCTTGCATGTGTTTCATCTTCATCATCCAAGGGGTTGATTGATATCGAGTATTCATGTGATATAGGTTTTTGATCTTCTGTGGTAAGCTAGTTTCCCTTCATATTATTTCTTCATGACTTCATAGTTCCATCTTCACAAGTGTCTTCTCATATGATCTCCCTCTCTTCCTCTCTGACCATCATCATGTCATGTCAAGGTGTGGTAGCTGTAAGTGGAATCCACTCCTAACAAGAAAAAATTAGTCCATAAATCTCCTAGCCTATCTTGTTCATGAAAATGACTGATTTAGTTGGGACTAAGCACTAAATGGGGAGCAAGACTTAGGGATTTCACAATGTGCAATTCCAGGGGCCAAAAGTGATGGATTGGATCTTGAGACTGCGGAATGTGTAGTTATGGAGGCCTGAGAAAGATGACTGCGCAATTGAGGAGATCAATGATGAATTATTGAGCCTTAAGGTTACTCAATGCATATTACAGGAGAGAGAGAAAGATATCCCAAGGTATTGTACAGTTGCATAGTTTAAGGAGATAGGGAGATGACTTGAGGCTTGCATCTGTGCAATGCGCAGAAGGAGACTAACTAGGAATGTGAACTATGAAATTGTGAAGGTTAAGGTGTGAGGGTTGAGCACGGAGACTATGTAATGCACAATCCTTGGATGCAACAAATACACATTGTGTAGTTCCAGGAGGCAAAGGGGGAGCTTGAACCTTGCTACTATGCAATGCATAGTCTAATGAGGTTGAGTTGGGTCAAGTTGTTCGAGTAGAAAGATTTTCAGGATTTGACCAAGTGCGATATAAGTGAGATTAGGATTGAAATTATGAATGATCACACACACTCAAAACAATAAATGACACAACATAGAACACTCAACACTCAGAAACAACATGATCACCTTGATACGATGGTGAAACAATACTCTCCTCCAAGTGTGATACTTAGGGTACACTTTGCGACAACATTGAAGACACTTGTACTACTGTGCTCAAGACTTGGGGAATATGTCTAGTTCATGACTTTATGATGAATAGTACACAATAGTGCATGAGAATGCATCAAAAATTCCCTTTAATAATGTACAATTGACTCCCTTAAACTAGGTGTGACACTTAAGATACAATTTGTGACGATAGTGGTGACACTAGTACAATGGTGCATGAAACTTTGGGAGTGGATATAATACATGTCTATATGATAAATAGGTCCCATTGACACCAAAGTTTACCCTTGAAATGAACCATAATTGTGCTTTTATAGTGGGCAACACTTCCCATGACAAAATAAGACACTCACGACAGTAAGAGAAAAGTGAAAATTACACTTGTAAATGCAAATAACATTGAAAGAAACACATGCTAGAGAAAAGATAACATGAAAATGACACTTATTAAAGTGAAAGGAATCAAAAGAGATAGTTGAAAATATGAAATTGACACTTGCAAAAGCGAAGGTTCACAAAAGTGATAGTTGGAAAAACTTATCGAAATAGAAGTACGATCACAACCAAAAGTGAGAGATTGTCAATGAAATTGCACACTGATTGTTGACACACATTAAACATTACAAATGCATTGTCTTGATGGATTGTGTTATGCATGTTTAGGCTTGTGTAAAAGAGTGTGCTCATGAACTTGTTATGGACTGAACATGTGTGATAAAGTGACTTCAACACTTAGAAACCGAGAGGAATATTTAAACATTTAACATACCATTAATCGATCATGAAGCGACTATGGAATGTCAGATCATTAGATCCTCGGTAGGCTCTAAAATTCACGTGAAGGAAAAATTTTTGAGGGTGTTGATCACAACATCAATAGGAAAAAAGAGTATGGCCTCATATTTTCCCCAACAATAGATGATTTTCCCAATAAGTGGTATGAATTGGAGGAATCTCGTGGTCAATTATTACACTAGAAAGAATTAAAAAACAACTTTATTAAGGATTTTGAATTTCGACCAGAAGATCAGAGACTTGTTAAGAAAACTCATTATATCAAATATTTTTTTATGGAAATGTCTCCCAACATTTGTAAAGAATAAGCAACAGTCAACTTCTCATTGACTCCTGTATGTAATCATGTTTCATGTTTATCAAATGGAAAGTTTTCTAGTTTCTTGGAGATGGAAGGTACCCAAACTTGTGAACAAAGTTTTTGCTAGAAAAAAGAACATCATGAATACCTTAGAAAAAATAAATTAATACTTAATGTGTAAAAGCAAGAAAATGAGAAGCCTAATCAATTATACTTTCCACACACATATCAACAGGTAAAATTTGAAGGCGAGACATTCGATGAGTCAAATGCCCTAATTTGATGGATGAATAGATTAAAATAAAATAAGTTGATATATCAAATGACAAACAACCAAATATAACCTAATTATGTGATTATTGGTCAGATAAACAAAAAATGAAATTTATTGAATTACTAAAAGAGTATCAAGATGTCTTTCCCATGACTAAAAATATCATAAGGTACTTGTTAAGGAAATGGGGGGAATGAAAATTGACCTAATTCCAGGAGCTAAACCTATAAATAAAATACCATACAAGCTCATGAATAAATATTAACCCATTGTGTAGAAAGATATGTAATTAATGTTAGTCATTGGAATCATATACCCTATCGACAAGTCAGAATGGGAAAGTCCTATGGTCATGTGACCTAAAAATCATTACCCTACTAGATTGAGAATATGTGTTGACTTTTTTGGATTAAATAAGGTCACAATAAATGATCCATTCCCTACTTCATTTGCAAATAAAATTATAAATGAAGTAGAGGGTCATGAGAGTTATTCTTCCATAGACAACGTCTTATGGTACATCCAGGAAAATGTTGTAGATGATGATCAGGAGAAAACCACATTTGTTACTAAATTTGGGTATTTTGCATACACAATATTTCACTTCGAATTAAAGAGTGAACCTACAATATAATTTTCAAGGATCGTAGCCAAATCCTTTCAAGAATACATTTATAAGATAATGGCACTATATTTTGATGACTACAAAATCTATACATTACTAAAATGCCACATTCAATGGCTATGCTTAATGCTAGAAAGATGCAGATAGATTCATTTATCCCTAAATATCAAAAAATGCATCTTTGTCACACTGTTAGGTCATGTAGTATCCGAGGATGGAATAAAAGTAGACATGGGAAAGAATAAGTAATTTTGGATTTAAAGGCTACATTTAATAAAAAAAAATCAAAATATTCTTAGGGCATGCAGGATACTAAAAGAAGTTTATAACACACTACTTTGACATTACTTTTCCAATATACAAATTATAAAGAAGGATATTCCATATGTATGGACAATAGAATGTGAGGAATCATTCCAAATATGAAAGAAGAAGCTACTTGATGCACCCATTTAAAAATTCCCTAATGGTCAAAAACATTTCATGTGCATGTCGATGCTTCCAATGTGGTAGTGAGGGTTGTCTTAGCACAAACAATAGTGATTTTATAGACCATCCTAATGCATATTCTAAATGGACATTAAATAACGCTAAAATAAATTACTCAATAATAGAAAGATTAGTGCTTGCCACGATCTTTGCACTTAAAAATTTTCATTATTATATTCTTTCTATCTTATTCATATTTTTCAGAAATCACTAAGGTCTAAGATATCTTGTCAATAATCCAATCCATCAAAGTCAGATTTTTCAATGGCTATTATTATTTTAGGAGTTTGAATTTGAATTCATTGTTTGATCCACTAAGAAGAATATAGGTCTTGACCATCTATCCTGACTAGAGACAGGGGAGCAGCTGATAGATATGGAAGATGGCTTACTGGATGCTTGTCTATTTAAAGTAGAAGAAATCCCTTTGATTTTTGCAGAAATTACATAATTTTTACACACAGGGAAGGCACTTGATGGACTGGGGAAAAAATGAAGAGGATCCTAGAAATTAAAGCAATATCATTTTCATTTATCAATGGTAAATTATATAAGCTAGGAATAAAAGAATTACTCAGATGGTGTGCATTGAAACATGAAAGGGGAGCCCTTATCAATTAAGCTCATAAAAGACAAGAAGGCCGACATTATCAAGTTGATACAACTGAAAGGAAGGTTCTTCATGCATGATGACGATGGTCAACTATATTCCAAGATTATTGGGTGCAAGTCCAAAATGTGATATATGTAAAATATTGGTTCAACCGTTGGTAAGGATCCATATGCCACTCCACTCAATAAACCTGATGCTACCTTTTAAGATTTAGGCAATCAAATTTGTTCATCCATTCAAAAAAGAGAGACAGATGGGAGGAAAATACATTTTTACAGTAGTGGAGTATTTAATGAAGTGGGTAGAAGCAAAGCTAGTTGAATCATAAATGAAGGAAATAATAACCAAATTTATCTATGATAATATATTAACTTGATTTAGTTCCCCCTAACTATAATTAGTGATAGGGGAACCCATTTTATCAATGCTACAATCCAGAAGTTGATGCAAAAACTAATGATTGAGCTTATAAAACCCACTTCCCACCACCCACGGGAAAACGTGTTGCGGAATAATTTAATAAAACATTGTATAAAGGACTGACCAAAATATGTAACTTATACAAAGACGAATGGGATGAGAAAATCCAAGTTGTCTTGTGGCCATATCATACAACATATAAGCAATCGATTGGATTTACACCATTCAAACTGGTCTATGGGAAAGAGGCAGTCGTACCACTTCATTATACATCAAATTATGTTACAAGCATGTTGATTATCCTACAATATAATAAAAAGGAAGAAAAGGAATGACTCCATCAATTACAAATTTTAGAAGAAGATAGACTTCATGCACTTTCACCAACAATAGGTTAGTAAGAATTAGCAAAAAGAATTTCATGACATAAATCTACAGACCAAGAATTAAAAAGTCGAAGGCTTAGCTTTTCTTTATGACATTCGGGTGAAGGGAAAGCCTAAAAAGTTACAAATTGCATGGCTTGGACCCATTGTTATGGAAGATATATGTTCTTCAAGGGTAAAATTCAAGACATTGTAAGGGAACTTATTAAGTCACTTATAAACGGTGCCTGACATAAGAAATATATCTTTCGACAACATTGGCATGTGACTGATGAAAACCTCTATGAGGCACTAGTCACATGGGCTAGTATGAAAACCACATTGTGGCAGACTAAGCTAACCAGTCAAATGTATATTATTATTTTTCAACTCAATTTTTCCATTAAATGTTTTAAGTCATTTAGTTAGCTGAAGTAGTTACAAAATTTTGAAGAGGAATAACTATACCAACAAAAGAAAAGGTTATTAAGTAAAGAAATCATCATACAAAGAAACAAGGCCATGAAAAAAATGAAGCAAGGATTAGATTGAGGAAATATTTAAACAACAAAAAGACAAAGGAATTCACATCAGCATGAAAGAATGGAAGAAAAACGAAGGGAATTTAGAGAACATCATCACAAAGAAACTGACTCAACTAGATGGAATAAGGATCAAATTAGAAGTTGCACTGACCAACCAACTGACTCGAATGAAAGGATTAATGATAGACTTCAAGACAGAGATATCGACCAAAGGAATGCATTCAACTCGACCAAGGAAAAATAAGAAATATTTAAAATTAAATGTCAGAAGAAAAAAATGGATATATTTGATCATCACACCTTGTTTGTCGGTATAATCATGTCACATTTAAGAGCCTGCAATGTAGCATACAAATTTAAAGAAGGCTTGATCGTTGAATCTCGAAAAGTATGCGAGCCATGTGCATCGCACAAGGTGACGGATATACAAAAATCGAGTGTTAATGTGACAATACGTCCACGAATGGATCCTGAGGCCAAAATCAATGAAGAATTTAATTTGACAATTATAAATGTGGACAAGTATTTAACACTATATATCAATTTTCCAAAACTCTCACCAAACAAAGGGGTCGAAATTGTAGAAATCCCAGAAATTCTAATACTGAACTACTCAAGTTTTTCAGAACTAAAGAACTTTAAGATGATTTCAAAATGGGAAAGAAGCTAGTACATTTTCAGGAGCCAGATATCACTATAGAACCAAGAACCAAGGCTTGGTTCAACCAGTCTACTACAACAAAATTGCAGGTTTGTATTAATAATATCAAACAAGAAAAAATCAATGAGCTCTACTGGAAAAACATGTTGAGACATTTAGGAAATGAGGGAAAGTCGATAACAGGTGGAAAATGGAGACTGAAATTCTACATGCAGCCGACATCTGGGATATCGTGAACACCCCATGGTGTTCTATGGCTAGAAAAATCACTAACTATTTCATAGACAACTATTCACAACATCAACTGCCTACCATATCAAGGAGACAAGATCACAAAAATATTCAATGCGATGATCTGGATCAATTAATTTATAGGCATAATGATAGCTAAGAACTCCAAGGGTTTAATTATTAGCCAAGTCCACTATTTAGAAGCTTAATGAGCATGCACCATTGTTTCCCTTTGCCTCACTTTGGTGGGTAGAGCCTCTGATTTCAAATTGCATATGCTATAATCAATTGGACAAATTGTGCAGACCGGGAAAGTATACAATTGGGCACAACATGTAGCCAATGTGGTAAAATCCAACTGCAAAGAATGTGAAAACTCAAGTAAAATCATTTGATTCCCATTCTTGTTGATTTGGTTATCCATGAGACAAGTCCCATAGTTGAAGAAACTACATTTACCAAGAAGTCGATTCCCCTTATGAATAAATTTAAAATATTTGGACATTGGTGGTCAAGGAAACCATAATATGTTAGTCCCTAAAAAAAATTTAGAAATTGGTTATTTAACTTAAATTCACTATCGAATAGATGCAGGATTCCCCAACATATTTGAAGTATGTTTCCCACTATGTCACATATTCAATATGTCTTGATACAACTAAGGAATTTTATGTCAATTCTAGTGATGTTGACCCCCAAGAACTCCCATATCAACCTATTGTTGGTCAATGTTTTGCAGAATTAAGTCGACAGACTAATATAGTGTTTCCAAATACATCACCAACTAGAGAGTTGTACATAGATCCATTTAAAGTCTATTTACTATTGCCTCTATCAAAATCCCCTCAAAAGCCTGCTATCAAAGAAACACATTGAAATGACAGTAGATGGGATAAACTAGTAAAATATATTTACCAATATTACATTTAATGATAATTAAATAATAGAATAGATGCAATGGAAAAAAAAGTCCTAGAAAACACTCAAGCAAAGGGTAAAGCGATTAAGAAACTGAGGAGATCACAACAATTTTTAAGGTCATCTATTGGACCAAATATTTTATGGTCCTTAGGTCAAGATAAGGACATATTTATTGAAATACTTAAACAAAAATTAACGAATTACCAACAAACACAAGTAGAACAACAATCAGATCCAAAAAAGTCAAGCACCCCAAAGTTAACTCCAGCTCAAAAATAGATTTAAGGCCAATCAAGTGGGGTTAGCAAGAAAAAGGAACAAGTCCCAGAGATCAACCCATATTTAGACTCACCTTTTGACTCCCCAACATCCATTATTGAGGAAATGAATGGCGAAAAGGTGAAACACCCATCCATCAGGTCGACACACAAGTGATCAGGTGATCAATTTTTAGCTAAAAACTGAAAGTAACTAGAAAGCCTTGAAACCATAATCAAGTCAAAACCATAATCAAGTCAAAGTACTCATCGTTTTGAATCCAACAACGTTCATTTCAACTCAACCCAACATCGTATGTCCAGATATCGCATTCTGATCATTTTCCCAAACAAGTAAAATTTGAGAAGATTTATTGATGGGATTGACCGTGTTGTTGAGTCAACATGGTGACTATGCAAGGTACGACCAACCACAAGCTGACACTTGGCATCCTTTGGTTCATTTGTAGCTGGTTGATTTTGGTTGGTTGTTGAATGATGTGTTGGACCAATGATTGGGTGCCATGTGGCCCAATCACAGGCTACCACGTTGCACCCTGGGGTTGAATAAAATTTTGTTATTATCCAAACTAGCTTTTGTGGGGATCAAATACAAGACCTATCACCAAACAGAGCAATGCCTTACCAACAGGCTGTGGGTGGTTCTTATTACCTATAGGTGCAAAGTCCTATTTAATTTTTAGGCGGATTTCATTTGAGAATGGGTTTGGGGCTAAGCCCCTCGTCACCTCTCACCCACGAGACCACATGAAAGAGGGATTCAAGGGCTTGAGGCTTAGCCTCGACCAAAGTTCCTAACACTAGGCACATAACCATGGTGGAGACAGAGTGTTGGTGCGGAAGAAGGGGGGGCTTAACCCTGGCCTTGGCCCAAGGCCATATTCCACAACACAGGACCAAGGTGCATGGAGGAAAGCACTAGTGCGGAGGCGCTATGGAAGGGGTCTAGCCCCAAGTCCTTTGGACAACCCATGTGACTATCACACAACAATTTTGGGGCCCGACGGGAAGGAAGGGCGGTTACACCGACCCTTGGACCCGTGGCACCCACATGACCATGTGCCATGTTTCAAGGGCTAAGTCGGCGGGGCTGGGCGTTAAGGTCTAGCCAACGGCCTTATGTGCCAATGTGACCATATTTTTTAGACTTAAGGGTTACTGGAAAAATTAAAATTCCAACAAATTTCACTAGCGAAGGGTGAATTTGTCGCTCAGTTAGTGAAAAATAGAATGGATTTGTAGGATAGTTACACTGTTGGTCCGATTTGTAGGACAATTAACAATAAAACTCATATGAGAGCTTGGAGAGACATATGTTTTGGAGTTTTTGGCCAAATTGAGCTAAAAAAGAGTCCACTTAAGGTTTTTTGGATGTTCCGAATCCATTGGTGATCTATAATTTTTGATTTGAGCACATCTATGTAGTTGTCATTGTTGTTGTTGTTTTTTGTTTGTTTTTGTTTTTGTTTTTGTTTTTGTTTTTTGTTTTGTTTTTTGTTTTTTGTTTTTTGTTTGTTTTTTGTTTTTTGTTTTTTGTTTTTTGTTTTTTGTTTTTCAGGTTTGATACTAAGGGTGTATGGATCAATCAGGATTTGGAAGTAGTTTTGGAAGGTGTTTGAGCATTGACAAGGCCTTGTAGGGGTTTTATCACCTTCAAAAGTCTACTGCAACAATTGTTACTTTTAGGATTTATCTCAGGTTTACTTTTCTCATTATGTTATGTTGAGGGAAGTTTTGTTTATGTGCTTCAATGTTGAATTGAATTTCTAACATGCTCAAATAAGCTCACTTCAGTTGGAGTATGGAATATTTGTAGGAGATGCTTTTTGATGCTACTATATGTGAGAGTTACTCGTAGGAGAACATTACCCTGTGGGGGTAATAGCCACATGTTTCCATCAACAAAAATTCATGTACTTCCTTTTTCTACTGAATATATGAGTGGTCTAGATATGTTGGCAAGCCCAACGATGTCGCCCAGGAGGGGTGAACTCCATCCATAAATATTTTTTTATGCTCTTCATTATGCTTGTATGAGTTATGTGCTATTTGTTTTTTATGTTGAGTTTACATGTGAAGACTAACTCATGACTTGAAGAGACACTAGAAAAACTTGTTTTGTGACAAGACCCATTTTACCTTGCAGAGCATCAAAACGGTCCTATTTTTTATTTTGTTTGATTGTCGAGAAGAGGAAGAAGACACCTACTCCATTTTCATATCATGTTGGTATCAAGGCACAAGTTGACCAAGTTTCAAGAATGAGCAACACAAAGAGTCTCCAAGAGCTAGAGGATCAGAATAGTTGAGAAGGATGCTAGAGATGGTTGAAGAGGAGAAGAGGCACATGAAATTTCAATTGCAACATGTGTTAGAAGAACAAGTTCTCGAAAGTTCTACTCCTGCGCCAACAAGAGAAACCTCCATAATGAAACTAGTATGTGATCATGATTCAAACAATGGTTATGTACCATATGAGGAAGATGATGCATGTGTATTTTGAAAGCACCTTCAAGAAGCACACCAAATTCCAGTTGATAAGAGTGGGTGGCTAGAGTCATCTGCGATATCATTGTCGTCATCATCAGAAGCTAAAAAGATGAATGGAAAGTTGAAGGAGGTAATTAGCATTTCAAGTACAATATCTTCTACCTATGTGCATAACACCTCTTTTGCAACATTTGAGAAACATACCAAAGGAATAGGTATGAAGTTGCTTTCCAAGATGGGTTATGAAGGTGGAGGCCTCGACATAAATGGCGAAGGTACTACCAATCCAATCATGGTTGAGTAGAGAATGAAGTGTAAGGGATTGGGATATGGTCGAAGGGAGTTTGGAGAATTCTCCAAAGGGCTCGAGGTACATAAACCATCTAAGGATGAGATGTCACCACACTGTGACAATGTTCATTCATCTCCCAAGCAAGATGAATGCTTGAAGGGACCATGCATGGCATCGTTCACTCCACTTCGTCAAAGTTGCAGCCCTAGAGATAGGTATAATTCTCATGGGTGTTTTCCAATGCATGGTAATTTTGAATATCTGTGGAATAAGCACCCTTGTACTTTCTGTGATGAATTTAACCATTACATGGTTGTATGTGAGCAACATATGATAATGGTTAAAAGAATGAATCAGATTCTAGGCATCAACAATAATGACTCTCCTTCATGTGAGAGAACTTCTATGTCAGCAAATAAGAGAAATTTCTTTTGTACCCATTGCAAGATGTATGGGCATGGTATTGAACGATGTTGGAAATTACATTAAGAGCTTCATTCAAAGAAAGGAAAAGAGATTGTGCAACATAATGCAAGGAAATAAAGAGGTGGCAAGGACGATTTGCAACAATCCTAAGCAACCTTCAAGGAAAAGATGATGCAAAAAGAGAACCCATAGGGCTAGGAGAGGGAAAGTTTGGGTAGACTTATTGTAAATTTGCTTTGTAAATTTTGTAATTACTTATTGTTTACCTATTTAGGTACTTTTGTAAAGTGAACAATCATTCTCACTATGTTAAACAAGTATGTGCTTTTCATTGATGTATGTATTGGCTAGTTTACAAGTCCACATGTTCAAGGACTTTTTGTGAATGTACAAGATTTCAGACTTTATGCTACTATGATTCATGATATATTGTTCAAATCTTCCAGAAAAATCACATTGAGAACAAAGGGTCAATGTGTTTCGAACCTAAATCAAGGTTCATCATTAGGACTAGGATGAACCTAAATCACATTATGTTGCACAATCCTAGTCCTAATGATGAACCTTGATTTAGGTTCAAAACGCATCGACGCTTTGTTCTCAATGTGATTTTTCCAGAAGATCTAAACAATGTACAAGATTGTCATTCAAAGTTATCTACAAGTTTTTCAATTGTTCACTAATGCAAGTATTCGATATGAAACTTGTGCGAATAGAATCTTTATTTTCAAGATTATACAATATGAATATGTTTTGTAGGCAAGACCAATTATATCATTGAAAATTTTGCAGTAGTGTACTTTTTATGTGCAAACTCAGTTTGAAGACATTAAAGCAAGTTTATGTTGCATCTGAATTCCAAGATGGAGTCAAGTTTGTCTTCAAAATTTTAACTTCAATATGAAGTGTTTTTGAGCCATGTAAAGATGATATTAAATAGAATTTCCATATTCCACTTATCAATATTTTGTTCTGCATCAACGATAAGATTGTTGGCTTAATTCTTAATAAGACAGTGGGTCTTCATGAAGAAGATAGGTGAAGTGCCTTGATTGGTGATTGAAGGGAACCAATTAAAAAGTAAGCATCTTATATTGCGTTTTTGGGTGTTTTTAAGTTTCAGCCTCATTATATTAACTAGGGAAGTATACTTTTGGAGTCCAAGATTTCCTAGTGGGGAGGTGTGATCAGGTGATCAATTTTTAGCTTAAAAATGAAAGTTCCCAAAAATTCCCGAAACTGGGATCAAGTCAAAGTTCTCATGGTTCTAAATCCAACGATGTTCATTTCACCTCAATATAACACTGTATGCTCTAGATATCGTGTTCTTATTGTTTTCCCAAACAGGTAAAATTTGCACAGGTTTGTTGACTGGGTTGGTCATATTGTGGAGTAAGCATAGTGAATGCACAGGGTATGAGCCAACAATAGGCTAACACTTGGAATCCTCTTGTTCATTGGTATCTGGTCTATTTTGATTGGTTTTTGAATGATGTGTTGGACCAATGATTGGGTGCCATGTGGCCGAATTAGAGGTTGCAACGCGGCACCTTGGGGTTGAATTAAAAAAATTATGGTTTGAACTAGCCTCTGTGGGGATCAAATAAGAGACCTATCGCCAGACAGAGAAGTTCCTTACTAATAGGTTGTGGGTGGTTCTTATTACCTATAGGCACAAATTCTTATTTAAGCTTTCGATTAATTTCATTAGGGAATGGGGTTGGGGCTAAGATCCCTAGCCCCCGGTCACCTCTCACCCACAAGATAGCAGGAAAAAGGGAGTCGAGGGCTCCGGGCTTAGCCCCATCCCAAGGTCATAACACCGGGCATATAACCATGGTAGAGGTGGAGTGTTGGTGCAAAAAGAAGGGGAGGATTAACCCTAGCCCCGACCCAAGGCCATATTCTACAGGACAGGACCAAGGCTCATAAAGGAAAGAGCTAGTGCAGAGGCATTATGGAAAGGGGCCAGCCCCAGGTTATTTGGACCACCTACTTGACCTTCGCACAACACTTTTGGGGCTCGGAGGGAAGGGAGGGTAGTTAGCCTGACCCTTGGACATGTGGCGCCCACATGACCATGTGCCACGTTTCAAAGGCTAGGTCGGTGGGGGCGGGCGTTAAGGCCCAACCCATGGAATTATGTCCCAATGTGACCATATTTTTCAGACTTAAGGGTTATTGGAAAAATTAAAGTTCCAACAAATTGCATCGGTGAAGGATAAATTTTTCACTTGGTTAGCGAAAAACAAGGTGGATTTGTAGGACAGTTAAATTGTTGGTCCGATTTGTAGGATAGTTAATAATAAAACTCATATTAGAGCTTGGAGAGCCATATCTTTTGGCGTTTTTGAGCAAATTGAGCTCAGAAAGAGTCCACTTAGGGGTTTTTGGATGTTCTGAATCCACATGTGACCTCTAATTTCTGATTTGAGTGCATCTAAGTAGTATTTTCCAAGTTTGAGACTAAGGGTGTATGGATCCTTCAGTGTTTGGAAGCAGTTCTAGAAGGTGTTTGACTATGGAGAAGGCCTTGTAGCAGTTTTCTCACCTTTAGAATTCTACAACAATAGTTTTTACTTGTAGGGTTTAGCTCAAGTTTACTTTTCTCATTATGTTATGTTGAGGGAATTTTTGTTTATGTGCTTTAATGTGGAATTGAAGTGCTCACGTGCTCATTTTATCTCACTTCGGTTGGAGTATGGAATATTTGTAGGAGATGCTTTGTGATGCTACTGTATGTGAGATTGGCCACATGTTTTCATCAACAAAAATTCATGTGCTTCCTTTTTCTACTAAATATATGAGCGGTCTAGCTATGTTGGCAAGCCTGAAGATGTAGCCCAAGAGGGGTGAACTCAGTCAACAAATGTTTTGTTATTATCTTCATTATGCGTATATGATTTATGTGCTATTATGTTGTTTTTGTTGAGTTTACATGTGAAGATTAGCTCATGACTTGAAGAGACACTAGAAAACATGTTTTGTGATAAGACCCATTTTACCTTGCAAAGCGTCAAAACGGTCCTATTTTTTATTTTGTTTGATTGTGGAGAAGAATAAGAGGACACCTACTACATTTTCAGGTCAAGAAGTCTCATTAAAGCACACTAAGTTAGATAATATAGTTAAAGTTTTGTCAAAAAATATTGATCCATAAATAGCAAACACATTGAGTACATCAATGACTGAGCGACAAACTCCATCGAAAAAACTGACCACAACAACTACTTCTAGCCCATCAACATAAAATCATCTACTGAAGGATACATGCAATAGGGTATTTTAACTCAAGTACGCCTATGCTTGACCAATATTTTCATGTTTACAAAACTATGTTCTAGAAGCTAAGAGGAGAGGGAAGAAGAGGTCGATAGATAGTAATAAGTTCAAATAGAGAAAGCAACAAGAAAGCAAGGTTTTGGTAAGAGTGTAGGAACCAAGCAATGAGAAAACTTAACATTGACATTCCAACTGAAGTTGATGATCCACTTGTTACACTTAAACAACTACTCTATCAATTGGTCAACCACGATGAGTGATTGAGTGATCAGATAGTCGGTCTGTAACAACATGTAACAACACAAGGGAATCATGAAATATCAATTGTTATTCATGAAGCAAATACAAAATTTTCCCAAGCTAAGCAGGAACTTGAACAGATGCTCGACAAGGGTGCCAAACTTAATAGAATCATAAACAACTAGCTGAATTACCTATCATCTGGATGTAGTCAGTTAAGAGATCAGGAAATTCTCATCCAAAACCCATCTTCATGACAAGTTTCCCAACCTTGATTAAGGTTTGCATTAGAAAATTAGATCATATAGGGGAAAAAATTACAAGTACAATTGATCCAGGAGGAAAGATAGTGGCTGAGATAGGAAAAAAAGGCATAGATAGAAGCATATAATGTTGTCGAGTATTTACAAGGAAGTCTTAGTCAAATGTAGTAGTTAGAACAACAAGAATCAATCAACAGACGACTATCACAACAAAAAATAGTGGTTGACAAGGTAAAATATTTATCATAGATAAAAATATTGGAACCACAAGCAAGGCCAACCTTAAGAGGGTGGTTGATACTTGAAAAACATCTTCATTTTCTCACTCTTAAATTAAGTTCTATTTCTTTGGACCAAGTTTGTTGGGATGTGGCCAAACCCATGAATAGGACTCAAATATACATGAAATTTAAGTAGAAGGAGCTAATTGGTTGGTCATTGAAAAGATGAGAAGAGAAATGAAAACCTTAAAAGTGTAGGAAACATTAGTCAAATTTTGTAAAAAAAATGAAGTCTCCATATCTCCCCCTAGTTTTAGACGAAGAAGTATTTGAGGGTGTGGGAGATGCTGAAGGGGCTAGTTGACTTAGTCAACTAGCCCAATCGAGTTGACAAGAAATCATATATTGTAAATTCATTCGATCCTTTAGTTGGGCCAACAATCTAAGTCAATTAGGTAAAGTCGGTTCTAATGTATTGGTTCGATTTTCTTATTGAGAATATAAAATATAAAGTAATGCTTTGCTAGTTCTTTGCTACTTCGTGTCCCTTTTATATTCCTTATGTTGCACGTGACTATGTATGTTCTTGTTGTTCTTTCTACTAGTAACCAATGCATACTTTATGTTAGACTACAACAACATCCATTATGAACCATGCACAATAAGAATGATAAGAATTCAATGAATATAATCGAATTTGAGGGTGGAACCTTATTTTGCATTGAGCACAATAGAAGACAAGATATGATGATCCTCATACTAGTTATCCTTGGTATATATAGGAGACAAAGGGAACAATTATAATGAAAGGATACAACAAAATGTCTTAGCCTACATATCGATATAAAAATATAAATGTAAGAAGTCAATATATATGGCTTAATATGGTTTTATGGTTAATGAGGGGCTTAGCTTCTCATGTTGCCTCTTTCCACTGGTAGGTTATTTCACTTGATGAGGTACTCAATAATTGCTTAACTTCTTAGTTTCTTAATCCTTGTTTCTAGGATTGTTTCTAGTTTTATTATGATTTTCCCTTCTTCATCTATCTCTAGTAAAATATTTTTTACTGGATTTGGTCATCAATTACCTTATTTAAGCAAGTAACATGGAATACTAGTTGTACACATGAATATGTAGGCAAATCCAATTTGTCAGCCATACTTACAATCCTCTGCAACCACTTATTGGGACCATAATACCTTGGTGCTAATTTATTATCCTTCAATTATTTCTTTAGGGACATTGTTTATATGGTTGTAGTCTCAAAAATATCCAATCCCCCACTTCAAATTCCATTTCAATGTGATGTTGATCTACTTGTTGTTTCATCCTATTTTGTGTTATAACCAAATTGTCCTTCAATAGTCTAAGAACCTATTTTTAGTTCCCTATGTTTTTCTCCGCTACTTGAGCCTTTACAATCCCTTTTCAAAAGTGATGTGATGTGTTAGGGTCCTATCTCTAGGAATCTTGGTCATGTTAGTCTTGCTATGTATTAAGACCAAATTTGTAAATATTAGTCATGATGACCTAACTATTATTGTCTAGGTGTAGATCAAATGTCATGTAAAGGTGTCTTTTTTGCTAAGAGTCCAATGTCTAAAGTCACGCAGTTTCCTCACTAAAGGGTAATCATAGGAAGTCTTTGGTCACAACGGGAAGAGTAGAAAAATAATGCTATGCAAACCCTTAGTTATTATGACTTAGTCATCATCCTTAGTTATTATAAGTAGATCAACCAAGTCTAGAGGCTATGTCTACATCAATGCAATCATGAGATGATTTAGGCACATATTTGGAGGATCTTTGGAGTCAGTGTGAATGTCACGTGAAGGAAAACTCAAGATCTCAGTGGGAAATAACGGTCAGAAGGAAAATCCTTCCCTTTCCCAAAGTGTTGTGTTTTTAGAAGGTTCTACACATTCATGATTTACTCTTCTTATCATGATTAATGGTCTCATTTACACTCCAAGCCATTGTACTTGTTTATTTGAACTTATCTCGATTCCACAATGCTCATCTCTTCACCATTTTCATCGGAGGTTCTGGTTTCTCATTTTATTTGATGCGAAAGGGAGGTAGGGGCCCTGCAAATTCACACAGTGATACCATTCTCACATGTCAGTGGTCAAAATTTCTTCACAGGCGCAAATACAGGTATGTCTTTGTTCCTCGGCTTTCAATGAACTCTCAGATTGCATGTAGAAGCTAGGAAAAACCATAAAAATCCTGCAAGAATGAGAAATTCACCATTGTTGCTCTTCTGAAATCGTTGTGTTTTTCCTTTGTGTTGGGTTTTATCCTAATTCATTGTGAATTCACATAGTATGTTATAATCTCTATTTATCACTACCAATTCGTATTTTCTCTATGTAACCTCTGCAAGCAATAGGTGCCTTGGGTTTAAAACCAAATCAAAGTTGCTTCTCTTAAGTGTTTATGCTTGAAAATGTTTAAAAGATTAAATACCTTCAGAATTGTGTTTCTAGCTTTTGCGCTGTGACTGTCCCTTTTAAATTATTTGTCAACAATTGGGAAATTTTCATTTTTGTAGGGTTTTTCCTGAGGATGTCTAATTATTTAAGTTTTTGTGTGATTGATTGTTGTCTATTAAGGAATAATCAGAGGTTTTTAATATCATAACACCTCCATTATTACACAAAACAAATTACTCATAACCCTAAAACTATTCATTGTTGCAAAAGAAAGATCATGTCAACTCCAGAAGACAAGAAGCACAAGGGAGGTGCCATTGTGCGATTTGAGCCACAAGATATCTCAACCATCAATGCAGATCCAACCATCAGAATGGATTTTGAATAAGTAGGGTGTATGAGGTTTTGTGAAAGGATTCAGGGGTATCATCTACAATTGACAAAGGAGTTTGCTAGGAGTTTTGATGGTTTGAAAGTAAAGGTGGGAACACTAACTTTTTCAGTTCTACTCAATCAATATTTGAGGCTACTAAGATACCTTTGAATGGAGAGGAGCAGTTCAAAGGTATACAGTTTGTTTTGGCTAATTTCAAAGGCTTTCTCAAACTAGAATACTGGAAAGGATATGGTTCTGTTGTTCCAAGAAGCCATCTACAAGACCATCGTAGTAAACTTTTGGAAGTGATTTAATGGTAATTCACATGTGAAGTGAGGTTTGGTAAAGTGTATCACTATCACTTCAGGCTCTTAATGCATTTTACTAGCAAAAAACCCTTGAATCTCCCTTATTATTTTTTTAGGATTCTATCCAAGATTGATAGAGTTCAAAGAAAATGGAATCAAATTGAAGCGAGTTTGTTTCATTTTTCATTAACTAATTGTTGGTGATAAAGGATCTTGAGAAGAAGGAGCATTCATGGTAGGATTTTTTGGTTTCATCAGGATGGGTAGCAAAATATTCAACCAAACAGAAAACCAAGAAAGGCACTCCATCAGTTGTGATTAAAGAATCTTCCCCTATAGCAACAAGCTCATTCAAAAATCCTTTGACTAAAATCAAACCAGTTGATAAGAAAAGTGCTAAGAAGCTTCATTTCTCACCTAAAGCAGAAAAAGTGTCAAGAATAAAAAGAACAAGAGTTTCATCCAAGATATTGCTTATAGGTCATCCATATACACCTATTCAAGTTTTGGAATCAGAAAGTACACAGAAGGAAGTGAAAATTGATGAAAGGGACTAGAAATTTGGAAATTTACAAGATCAATTGGACAAGGCCCATCTAACAATAGCATATTTGCAGAAAGAGAATAGGGAACTTAGGCATAAAGTATCACAAGAAACTATTCAACCTAGTGAATGAGAGGCATCAAAGAAAACATTAGCACATGCTAACAAAGGCAAAGGAAAATTGGTCATTGATGTTGAAGAGTTAAAGGAGGTAGTTGAGCAATCAAGAAAACATAGAAGCAGGTTTGTTTACAAGGTGAAAATGCAAGTAAAGGAGATTGTTTAACCTGAACAGAGGATGGTATTTTATGAGCAAAAATAATTTGAGAGACTATTGGAACAACTTGAAGGAGATCAACAATAGGTGGATCAACTCCCAGAGAAGGATCATAGGGATAAATTGATTCTATTTAAGCAAGTACAAGTTGTTGAACCCATCCTTGATAAAGCTAGATATAAGTTTAAGTGGACCTTGCCTCTACATAGGCAAGTGAAAAGTTTATATGTACATAATTTGGTGTTAAAAAGAAGGCTTAGGTTGGTAAAGTAGAAACTCACTGAGGCCAAGTAATCTGGAAGAAATAGAAAGAGAGCTAAGTTGGACATACTAGCATAGGCTAATACAAAGATAAATATTCAACATGATAGTACCACTCATCTATGAAGTTTTATCTTTTGGCTCCAAAAATTAGAATTAGATCAGTTTTTGTTGAAGCTTGCAAAACGCAGTTAGGGGTTCGCTGCACTTTTTATATAATTTTGGTACTAGTGGGATAGTGAATTTTTGAAGTGTTGATTGTCATAAGGGGAAGTTATCACAACATTCACATTGATTTTTTCAAAACATTCTATATCGGGAAAAGTCACCATATGTTCAAATTTGTGAAGTCACTGCGAAAAGACACTGTCATGCTACGAAAGTGGGGGATAGTCCAAAAGCAGGTATGCAAGAATTTTGAATAGTATCTAAGTGGTTCAAAACAATAACAAAGGTATTTTAATGATACCCATTTGCTCCATTTTCCTAGAGGAAGGTTGCAACCATACAAATCACGGGGGCTACTTCATTTTTCTCTTAAACTTCCTAATGCGTTGCAAGTCTAGACACTCAGCACCATTTCATTTCAAAATTCGAATTCTTGACTTCTAAAAGCAGTTTCAAGTAGTTGAATAGGTGTCTAGTAGAATTAATTCACGTAATTAAAGTTTTTAAGCAAATATTCTACTTAGTTAGTGTTTTGAAGATGTATTTGTCGATTGGGAAACCACTCCTATTTTTTAATATATGCACTAAAACTTTGATGTATTTAGTTATTAGTTTGTTTTGGTCAATGATTTCAACCACGTAGAGTGGGAGATCGAACCTCATGATTCATATAGAGATGAAAAACATGGTAATGGGTTCGGTTGGTTAGATGAGAGAAGAGAAGACTTTTTTGTGCACTTTATTTCCTGAAAACATTTCCAATGAATGAATGAAAGTTAGAAGGTGATTTGTAGGGATTCTTGTGTCAAAATCTTGGTGGTTTGTGCTCCTTTGATTTTGTAATTTGTCTCATGTGTTTACATTTCTTAAATGTATATACTCTTGCTTGGAGAAAACCATATGTTAATTCAGGATTCATCTTTCATGGTGCTTTTATTTACTTTTCCAAGTTTTCAATGTTTTCATCTTAAAGCAACATTTTAGAATTCATCTATGTTATTGATGCTCTATGTGTTGACTTTCACCTTTATACACACCCTCTACAGTGATTTAACCTAAATTCCACCACTAAGGTTCCCTACCTTGCCCTTGTGAAGAAACCCTTCCTCTTTTGATTATATCAATCGACAAAAAATTGATTTGACATGAATCCATGCCCAATGGATTTGTATATTTTCTTATCAACATAACTTTGAAAATCATACCTTATTGACCATCATAGCTAGCCTAATATTAGATCATTTTAAGAAATCTAAGTGAGAGAGCCCTCTCCAAGGTTAGAAGGGCTAGATTTTGACCTAAAAGTGTGCTTTGGTTACCTTTGCAACTTCTCTCCTTAGCCTAGGGAATTTGCAGAGTGCTAACATTTTGGCATCATTATCGGGGACCAAAAACTAAATCTTCCCTGGTAAAACCTTGATTTGAACATCTTAATCCTAGTTCCTATGGGGTGACAATGAGTTACGAATCATTAGGCTGAAATTCTCACCTTAAAATTATGTTTAAGTCTATTTGAGATAAGTTTTCTTGGAAATATGGCTTCTAGAAAGATCCATACAAGATCACATCTAGATCCTAATCCCCCTAAAGTTGTAAGTGATCCTGAAAAATTTATTAGAAAGGACAAGTTTTAATAGGGACAAGCAAGTAACAGCCCTTTACAGAGATCTAGCACCCTTCCTGAAAGCATTGTAATAGTTGATGATATTGAATTTGATATGCCATTTGAGCATAGCCTTTTGAGATCCAAATATGAAACCTTTGTTTCTAAGACAGTCATTGATGAGTCTAAGTTAATACCATATATCCCAGCACAGAAAATTGGCATTTCAAAGTCTGATAAAGATATTTTATGACAGTTTCATAAACTTGAGCACTTGGTTAATTAGCTACACGACATTGTTGAAAAATCATCCACATTTAGAAGTTTGTTACTACATCTTCTATTCCATCATTTACTTTTCCTTTGATCCCTTCACATTGTTATGATCCTATTACAATTTTTTCTATACTTCTCCCTTTACAACAACTCAACAGATCACAGTTTCACCTCCTTTACCACCCTCATCATCAAGCACAATGATGAGCACATCTAACTCTCAAACCACAATCACGACAGCTCGTTATGCTCCATTGGCCTTGCAAGCACCACTGAATTGTATGCCACATAATTATGGGAAACACATACCTTAATTTGATGGCACCAGGGCTGCTACAACACAACAACACATAGACAAAATGAATGTTTTTAAATACCTTGAATAAGTAGATGATGTTGATGTTAAGCTAAGGCTTTTTGCCCAAATCTTAGTAGGGGAAGCTATAAAATTATACAGAGGCTTGGCAGTAGGCAATATTGGAAATATTCAACAGTTTCATCAACTTTTTTTTTTCTCGATGGGAGGTCAAAAAGAACCCTCTTCAGATTCTAGCCGAATATGAAAGCTTGAAGAGAGCTATGGGAGAATTAGTCCAAGATTATTCAAATATGTTCAATAATGTTTATAGTTTTATCCCTGCATAAATAAAGCCTCCATCAATTTTTTCCTTACTTCGATATCCAGATGGATTCGATGTTGACATGGCTTGCCAACTAAGAGAAAGAAGCCCAACTACCCTGGAGGACATGCAAAACATTGTTGTCAATGTAGAAGAAAACTTGATGGCCAAGAAAGCCAAGTTGAAGACTGAAAAGAGGGTAACTATCAAGGAGGAACCTTCAACACAATCAGATATCAAGTTGGATACTTTGGTGAAAACCATGGAAAAGATGATGGAGACTCAATGACTCTTATAGACAAAGCAGTTGGAAGAGAACCACAGGCAGGTCCTCGAATCAAAAATCCTAATTTTAGGAGACAACAAATTCAAATTAAGTAGAGGGACCAAAGAAACCTAGTATACCAACAACAAATCATACCTTCTTTTCAGTGGAACTATACTAAAGAAGAGAAAGAATCAACATAAGAACAAGAACATGGTCAGATTAATCTCTTTGGTGAGGGAGAAGTAGATAATATTTTCTTGAAAAAGGAAGAACATGATTTATTCTCACAATCACAAAAAGATATCATGCCTATAGAATCAGAAGACTATGAGAAAGGTTATCATAATGCTATTATGGAAGTCCACAAACAATATAATTTGAGGAACAGGAAAGCCCCAATAAATTTCCCTAAAAAGGTCCAAGTTGATATACCTTCTACTAGTTAGACATAGGTTGATCCTCCCAAAGAAACTCCTCAAAAGAAAGATACAATTGTTAAGGAGTTACAAAGGAGTCCACCATATTTTAGTCTTGAAAATGAGATATAAAACATTACAAAAATTGTCCCATTAGTTGAATTGATGAAGAAGGATGCTTATAAAGGTCAAATTCTAAAGGCATTGAAGGTAGAAGAAGTGTTGGACATTGTCAATTTAAATGATGATCAGCCGAAGTTGCTTTTTGGTCCAAAACTTGAAGGAGGAAGTTCACAGTAAGGTAATGTGCCACCATTCTATGTCAACCTTAATATACATGATTTTATATTGCATAATGCCATGTTAGATTCGGGTGCTTCTCATAACTTAATGCCTAAAGTGATCATGGACAAGCTTGGCTTGGATATAACCAGACCATACAGAGACTTGTTTTCTTTTGACTCAAGCAAGGTAAAGTGTCTTGGTTTGATCAAATATTTATGTGTCACTCTCACATGAATTTCAGCCAAGAGTGTGGTTATGGATGTGGTTGTTGCTGAAATCCCACCGAAGTATGGTATGTTGTAATTGAATTCTTAGGGTGAAAAATTAAAGGGCTCTCTGCAGTTTGACAAGTCATATGCCACGATCCCAATGTTCGGACATCCAAGCAAGTTATATAGGGAAAATATCAGGAAATACATGGTAAGAATTCAAGAGAAACCAATTAATTATCGTGTTTATCTTGTGCATTCAGATATGGATTCATTCATTCTATACAATGATATATGTTTGGAGGAAGATGCTTGAAACAGGGACATCAAATCAGAAAAGGATGAACGTAAAATGTTGATAGCAAAATTAGAGTCCAATGATGATGAAGAAGGTATGTGGAACATTGACTTTGATGGTGTAGTTAGTAAGGAGGGAGTTGGAGCTGGTGTGTGGATATGAGCTCGAAAGCGGGTAGGTCAAAGACCTATTCTTACAAACTTGATTTCAAATGCACAAACAATGTTGCTAAAAGGGCACTGATTTTTGGATTGCAGTTGTTGAAAAGGTCAGGAGCCAAAAGAATTTCAGTCCATGGGGACTCATAACTGATCATAAAAATAATTAAAGGTGAATACTCAACCAAGAATCTTAGAATGAGGGCATATAGTAATGTCATTTTAGATTTTATGCAATGTTTTCTTGAATACAATTTATCTATGATTCCTAGAGATCAAAATGCAATTGTTGATGCGTTGGCTACTTGAACAAGCACATTTAAGATTCCTATTCATCCGAACAAGAAGTATGAAATTGATGTAAAGCATAGGCCGGTTGCACCAAACAAAATCAGATATTAGCAAGTCTTTGATAATGATAAACAGTTGGACAATTTTTTTTCAATTGAAAGGAGAATTTACAAATCTTCATATTGATGATGGAAATAGTTTTGATAATGATGAAGAGGGAATTGACATAAATCGAACTAGGGAGAGTCTTGACAAGAATGAAGCAGAACTTGAAATTTTGCAATTGAAAGACAATGTGATACTGAGAGGCTTAGTTCCTTTGGAGGAATTGTTTTAATTCAATGATGTGGCTCATAAACCCAAAATACTACCTACTGAGACTAGAGTGGAAAATTGTAATACAGAATCCGAAGTCAAACCGAAAATTGTGAAACTTTCTAAAGATTTGGGTCCTAAAGAGAAGCAGAAATATATTGATCTCATGAAGGATTATTTTGATGTGTTTGCATGTTAGTATGAAGACTTGAAGGCCTATGATACGAGCATCATCCAACACACCATTCCTATGAAGGAAGGACATAAACCATTCAAGCAGAAGATAAGGAGAATAAACCTTGTTTTTATGCCCTTAATTGAGAAGGAGGTAAGAAAAAATTTTGATGCAAAGATTATTGTCCCTTTAAGGTTTTCTAAGTGGTTTTCAAACTTAGTTCTAGTGAGTAAAAAGCCCGAAGAGATAAGACTATGTGTTGACTTTCGAAACCTTAATAAGGTCTCTCTAAAAGACAATTATCCCTTGCCAAATATGGATCACATGTTGCAGCGAGTAGTTGGTTCCAAGAGAATTTCATTGCTTGATGGCTTCTTCGTGTACAATCATATTTTGATGCATCCGGAGGATCAAGATAAAACAACTTTCACCACACCATGAAGGACATTTATGTATGTAAAGATGCCTTTTGGACTAATGAATGCATGGGGAACTTTCTAAAGGGAAATGCACATTTCCTTTACCGATGAGAAAGATAGTTTTATTGTTATATATCTTGATGACATTACTGTATATTCTAAATTTGAGGAAGATCATTTGTAGCATTTGAAAATTGTTTTAAAGAAGTGCAAAAAGTATGGTATCTCTTTGAACCCAAAGAAGTCTATTTTAAGAATGGAAGAAGGTAAGTTACTTGGAAACATAATTTCCAAATATGGCATCAAAATTGACCCAAGTAGAATTGAAGCAATTCAGAAGATTGATACCCCGAGGAATAAAAATGAAGTGCAATATTTTATTGGCAGGATTAATTTTTTGAGGTGGTTCATTCAAAATCCTACTGAAATTTTAAGGGCCATCACAAATATGTTGAGAAAGGATAGCAAAATAAAATGTATTTTTGAAGCAAAGGGGTCATTCAATGAGGTAAAATCAGCCTTAACTCATGCTCCTATTTTGGTTAGTCCTGACTATACGAAAGATTTCATTATTTTCTCCTTTGCCTCAGAGCACACTATTGCAGTAGTATTGATGCAGAAAAATTAGGAGGGTCATGATCAACCTATAAAATTTTTCAGTAGGGGATTAAGGGATGTTGCTCTGAAATATAATATAATGGAGAAGCAAGATTTTGCGTTGGTGAATACTTTGAAAGATTTAAGGGTTTACATATTGAATTCTTAGGTAATTACCTTTGTTCCCAATGTTGTAGTGAAGGAGACTCTTACTCAAGCTTACCCATAAGGAAGGAGAGGTAAATGGTTCGCATTTATTTTGGACCATGATTATGAAATTAAATCCACTAAACTTATAAAGGGACATGGACTAGCTAAAATTATGGCTGAGTCAAATTTGCATGCATTAGAAATCAATTTCATTGATGCTCAAGACAATGATGAAGTGGTTCAACTACACATATATTATTTATGTTTTGTATCATATACAAGCACCACCTGGTTTGAAAAAGACAAAAGAAAGGTTTCTTAAATTGAAAGTTGTTAAATTTTTCATTATAGATTAGTCTTTATATTGGAAGGATGTGGGAGGAATATTGCTGAATTGTTTGTTAGAAGATGAGGCAAATACAATAATGGAGGAGTTTCATAAATGTGACTGTGGGGAGCATTTTTTGGTAAACCACAACAAATAAAATCATGAAAGTTGGTTTTTACTAGCCTGCATTGTTTTCTGATGTACACAAAAGAGTTTCCAGTTGTCATGAGTGTCAGATATTTGAAGGGAAGAATAAACTTTTACCTGTACCTCTGAAACCTATTTCAGTGGAGGTTACTTTTCAGCGATGAGGATTAGACTTCATAGGGGAGATTCATCTAGTTTCATCAGCTCACGCAAATGGATATTGATAGCTACATATTATTTCACTAAGTGGATTGAAGTGACTCTGAACAAGCAGGCTACAAATTCAGTGATTTTTCAATTCCTAGAAGGTAACATTCTCTCGAGATTTGGTTGTCCTCATAAGATTATCACTGATAACACTGCTACATTTAAGTCTAAAAGAATGATTAATATCTGCAAAATATATAGCATAGTGCCTGGTCATTCTACTTCCTATTACTCACAAGGTAATGGTCAGGCCGAGTCCTTTATTACCAAGAGATTAGGCAACATCATAAATAAATTGTTGCATGAGAACAAAAAGACTTGGCATATAGATTAATCAATCCATTAAGGGAAGATAGGGTAAGTACTAAGAAATCGATTGAGATGTCACCTTTCCAATTGGTTTATGGATTTGATGTCATTTTTCCTACTTCCCTAGGAGTTTCAGTAATGAATTTATTGCAGAAAGCAGAGGTGGAACTGAATGATATGCAAAGAAGGATTAATCATATGATACAGTTGTAGCAGATTAGAGAGAAGGTCTATAATAACTCTTAGTTGATTCAGGACAAGATTAAGATGATTCATTATAAGAGGATTAAAGCTGATGATTTCAAGATTGATGACCTTGTGTTGAAATGGGATGCTAGGAATGAAGAAAAGGGCAAACATGGGGAATTTGAAAATTTATAGAAGGTACCTTATAAAATTGCAACTTTTCATGGAAACAATGTCTATCTACTGAAAGACCTGACAGGGGAACTATCTGCTGGAGGGCCTGTTAATGGCAAGATAATCTAGCACTATTTCACCTAAGTCCAGTTGGTTTAAACACATCATTGTTCATACCATATTTATTTTCAATACTCCAAGTGTGGGTGGCTGCCATCAGAAATTGAAGCCCAAAGTGAAGGCCCTAAGTTTCTATTGAGATGTTGTCATAGTCAGTCAATTCAATATGAGTTAGTCAAATAAGTCTACTAGTCTACGGTGTTCTTGGCACTTCACAGAGACGATGCCATCCTCATTTGAGCATGTTAGGGTCTTATGTCTAGGAATCTTGGTCATGTTATTGTTGCTATGTATCTCAGGTCAAATTTGTAAATATTAGTCATGATGACCTGACTATTATTGTCCAGGTGTATATCAAGAGTCATGTAAAGGTGTCTTTCTTACTAAGAGTCCAATGTCTAAATTCATGTGTTTTCCTTACTAAAGGGTAATCATAGGAAGTGTTTGGTCACATTGGGAAGAGTACAAAAATCATGTTATGCAAATCCTTAGTTATTATGAGTTAATCACCATCCTTAGTTATTATAAGTGGGTCACCTAAGTCCAGAGGCTCTTTCTACATCAATGCAATCATGAGATGATTTAGGCACAAATTTGGAGGCTCTTTGGAGTCAGTTTGAATGTCACTTCAAGGACAACTCATGATCTCAACAAGAAATAAAGGCCAGAAGGACAACCCTTCCCTTTTCCCAAAGCATTGTTTTTTCAAAAGGTGTTGTGCATTCATGATTTACTCTTCCTCTCATCATTGACACTCTCATTTCCTCTCCAGGCCATTCTACATGTTTATTTGAACTTTTACTCCATTCCACAATGCTCATCTCTTCACCATTTTCATCGAATGTTCTTGTTTGTTTATTTTATTTGTTGCGAAAGGGAGGAATGGAGCACTGGAAATTCACATAGTGCTACCATTCTCACATGTCGGTGGTCAAATTTTCTTCACAAGTGCAAATACAGGTCTATCCTTGTTTCTCATCTTTGAATGAACTCTCAAATTGCATGTAGAATATAGGAAAAACCATAAAAATCCTGCAAGAATGAGAAATTCACCATTGTTGCTTTTCTGAAATTGTTGTGGTTTTTCCTTTGTGTTGTGTTTTATCCTAATTCACTGTGAATTCATACAATATGTTATAGTCCCCATTTTTTGCTGCGAATTCACATTTTCTCTATGTAAACCCTTTACATTCAATAGGTGCCTTGGGTTTAAAACCAAATCAAACTTGTTTCTCTTAAGTGTTTATGCTTGAAACAATTTAAAAGATCAAATACCTTCAACATTGTGTTTCTGGATTTTGTGCTGCGTCTGTCCCTTTTAAATTCTTTGTCAACAATTGTGAAATTGTAAGTTTTGTATGGTTTTTCCTAAGGATGTCTACATTATTTAAGTTTTTTTGTGATTGCTTGTTGTTTGTTAAGGCATCATCAGAGGTTTTTAATATCATAACACCTCCATTATTACACAAAACCAATTACTCATAACCCCAAAACTATTCACTATTGCAAAAGAAAGATCATGTCAACTCCAGAAGACAAGAAGCACAAGGGATGTGCCATTGTGTGATTTGAGCCACAAGATATCACAACCATCAGTGCAGATCCAACCATCATAATGGTTTTTGAATAAGTAAGGTGTATGCGTTTTTGTGAAAGGATTCAGGGGTATCATCTACAAGACAAAGGAGTTTGCAAGTGTTGAGATTTTCTGTTTGAAGTGAAATAGGCAGAAATCTCTGTAGGTAACAACAATAGGGATTCAGTTCCTAGATTAGCTCCAGGTTGTTGGGAGGGAGTTAATGCCTCCTATATTTGATATGAGGGAGTTATGAGGTTGTTAGATTCTCTATTCTATATAATAGGCAACCATTCGGATGGTTTGCTAAGGAGTGTGTGAGGATTTCTTGATGTAATCTCCAATTTGATTAATATATTCCTGATGCCTATGTTTGGTGGACGTAGCCCAGATTGGTTGGGTGAACCACGTTAAAATTGTCTTTTATGCGCTTGATTGAATGCTGTGTGTTTAATTAAGTTTGTTGTGCACCTGATCTTCTGCTGTGTTAATTCTGTGTTTATTTAATTTTGTTGTGCACCTAATCCAACAAATGGTATCAGAGCATGTTGGAGGCAGGTGCTGCCTGGAAGAGTTGGAGCGCTGAGGTGCTGCGTGCGTATGCTGGCGGACTGAGCTGTATATTGCTGGAGCGCTGACTTGTGCCTGTGTGCGTACCTGGTATTTATATTTCTGATGCATATTAAATAGCCGTGAAAGTGTGCGGACTGGCTTTTACGTTTTTTGTCTGTTTCAATCGATATCGGGGTTCTGAAAAACTGAAACACGCACACATCGTTTTACTTTATAAACGCCATTTGCCACAGTCCACTACAATTCTGTTTCCATTTTTTTTAAGAAGAAACATAGCAGAAATAGGGTACGCGCCAATGTGGATCTCATATACGATGCAAAGAGAGTTATGAGCATGGAAATTGATGACGCAGAGCAATAATGGGACAGTGATCGAGGAGCACGCTAAGATTTCCAGAACACTGAAGTTTAGGTAGCTTGTTTTGAAATGTTCACAATCATCAGCGGGATATTAATGCGCAGGTTTCCTCATATTAATGCGCAAGTTCATATTAGCTCCAGGTTCATATTAATGGTTAATGCGCAGGTTTCCTCATATTAATGCGCAGGTTCATATTAATGCTTAATGCGCAGGTTTCCTCATAAGTGCGCATGTTTATATGTTCATATTTCCGTTTTGGGTTTTGTTGGCCACTGCAAATATATGACAGTCATTTTTTCCTTTTGTATATGGTTATATTTAAGAATAACACTTGAAAAAAGGACAATTGAAAATATGACTTGACAATTTATTACCATTTATCCAGAACCCTATGCACCATATTAGGCAGTTTTTTTGTTGTGTAAAAACAAAGGCATAGGCAATTGTTTTATTGCTGGTTAGTTTTGGAGATTATTGTGTTTGCTGATACAAGATGGCCAAAACACAAAGTACCTGTTTTGACATTGAGTTTGACGATGTTGTTGGAGCCTTGTTGGCTGAGGAGACGAGGAAGAGGTCGAATGTAGACACCTCGACATCAGAGGTAATGATGGCCAGAGGTCGCTCACGAGAGAGACACTCCGGGGGAAAGCATAGCGACTCTCGTTCAAACTCCAAAGGAAAGAAGCCAAAGATGAAGTGCTGGCATTGTGGCAAGGCTGGACATCTGAAAAAGGATTGCTAGAAGCGAAAGCAGGCTGCTAAAGAAGGCTCTTCGACAGAAAAGAAGGAAGCCAACACCACAGATACGGATTCAGTATCAGGTTCAGGTATGAGTGATGAGGTATTGTCTGTTAATGCTTCAAAACATGATCAACATTGGTTGTTAGATTCCGGGGCATCTAACCACATGTGTATACATAGAGATTGGTTTAAAACATATAGATCAATTGATGATGGTGTTGTGTACATGGGTAATGATGTAACATGTAATATTGTTGGGATTGGAAGCATACAACTACAAATGTTTGATGGCACAACAAGAATATTAACTGATGTAAGGCATGTACCAGATCTAAGAAAAAAATTGATTTCATTAGGAGCACTTGATTCAAATGGATATAAAACTGTAATTCAAGGTGGAGTTATGAAAATCTATAAAGGTATCTTACTAGTGATGAAGGCTAAGAAAGTAGGAAATCTATTTCAGTTAGAAGGTAGAACTGGGTCATATCATGTGTCTGTGTCTGAACATGACAGTAGTTCCATTCACTTATGGCATCAAAGATTGGGGCATATGAGTGAAAGAGGATTGAAATTTTTGGCTGACCGAAAGTTACTTCCTAATCTAAGATCTGGAAAATTGGATTTCTGTAAACATTGTCTGTTTGGTAAACAAAGTAAACAAAAGTTTAAAACAGGAAAACATACTAGTAAAGGTATACTTGATTATATCCATTCAGATGTGTGGGGTCTAGCTCCTACAGCTTCATATGGTGGTTCGTCTTATTTTGTATCATTCATTGATGACTTTTCTCGGAAAATTTGGGTCTACATGTTGAAAAAGAAGTCTGATGTTTTTACAGTTTTCAAGCAGTTTAGAGCATTGGTAGAAAATAGCACTGGCAGAACTATAAAATGTTTAAGAACTGACAATGGTGGTGAGTTTTCCTCCAAGGAGTTTGACAGCTATTGCAAGGATGCAGGGATCGAGAGACATAAGACCACGGTTTATACTCCTCAGCAGAATGGAGTTGCTGAACGCATGAACAGGACTCTTCTCGAGAGAGCAAGGAGTATGCTAAGTAATGCCGGGTTGCAAAAGGAGTTGTGGACGGAAGTGGTGGCAACAACTTGTTATGTGATAAACCGATCTCCATCGACGGCGATAGATTGCAAGATTCCGCAAGAGGTATGGAAAGGACACCCTTGTGACTATTCTAAACTCAGAGTGTTTGGTTGTGATGCATATGCTCTAGTGCCTAAACATCAGCGAACTAAATTAGATCCGAAATCGAAAAGGTATGTCTTTGTTGGGTATGGTGATGGAACAAAGGGATTTAGATTGTGGGATCCTACTACCCGCAAAATCATCATCAACAGAGATGTAAGGTTTAATGAATCCTCTCTTGTACAGTTAGATGTAGATAGAAGATTGAAACAGGATGATGTATCTGATTTCCAGCATATTCAGTTTGACAGCTTTTCTAATGATAGTCATAACGACCTTAGTTCAGATTCTAGTCATGAATAGGGTTCAGATGGAGGTCATGAACAGGTTTCAGATGGCGATCATGAAGAAGTTCCTACAGAGGAAGCACCAGAAACATCCTTAAGGAGATCTACAAGGATCAAACGCCGTCTGAGAAGGTATGATGATTCAGTTGCTTTGATCGCTAATGATGATGAACCTTTGTGTTATCAGGAAGCTGTAGAAGGTTCAAATAGTGACAAATGGAAAGCAGCCATGAAGGAAGAAATGATGGCCTTGAGTAAAAACGGCACATGGGATCTGGTGGAGCTTCCGAAAGGTAGGAAAACTGTGGGATGCAAGTGGGTGTTCAAGCTGAAACGGGGTGTGAATGATACGGAAGACAGGTACAAAGCTCGGCTGGTTGCAAAAGGATTTTCTCAGAAAGCTGGCATAGACTTTCATGAGATATTTTCACCAGTGGTTAAAATTTTTTCAATTAGAATTGTGTTAGCATTAGTGGCTTTGTTTGATTTGGAGTTGCAGCAGTTAGATGTTAAGACTGCATTTCTACATGGTGATTTAGATGAGGAAATATATATGGAACAACCGGAAGGGTTTGTTCAGCATCGCAATGCGAAATTTGTCTGCAGGCTCAAAAAGTCATTATATGGCCTGAAGCAGTCGCCTCAGCAGTGGTATAAGAAGTTTGATTCTTTCATGTTGAGTCAGAAATATGTTAGAAGTGAATATGATCATTGTGTTTATTTCAAACAGTTGAATAATGGCATATTCATTATCTTGGTATTGTATGTTGACAACATGCTTTTAGCAAGCAAAAGCATAGAAGAAATCAACAGGTTGAAGGCTCAGATGGTAAGGACATTTGATATGAAAGATCTAGGAGCAGCAAGACAGATTTTGGGCATGGAGATTTTCAGAGATAGGAGCAATGGTAAGCTATATCACAACAAAAGTATATTGAGAAAATACTTTTGAGGTTTGGTATGGATAATGTGAAGCCTGTTTCAGTCCCTTTAGCTTCCCATTTTAAGCTTTCTTCGAGTTTATGTTCTAATACAGATGAAGAAAAGGATTATATGTCTCGAATTCCATATGCCAATGTAGTAGGGTGTTTAATGTATGCGATGGTTTGTACTCGACCAGATATTTCACATGCAGTTGGGGTTGCCAGCAGGTACATGGCAAATCCGGGTAAAGAACACTGGTTAGCAGTGAAATGGGTGCTTCGGTATTTGAGAG